>VDFB02198450.1:0-10569 GCA_007258455.2 Sequoia sempervirens | reverse complement strand
ATCATTCAACCATCTTTTGTCCATCATTTTGCATATTGAAGCTTGCATTTTAATCACTCAATCTATCATCTAAGGAGCACACAACCAATCCAAGCAAGGGCCAATCAAAGAGGTATCAACAATAAGGGAGGTAAAAATATTTGTGTTTTATCTTGTTTGCATTCTTTTTCGTTGAACCACTCTTTTGGCTAATCTTGAGGTGTCCTTGGTATTTTGTTATTCATGTTTCTTAGTTAGTTTTGCACATTTAGAGTAGTAGGAATTCCAAGGTATACAGTTTCTTTTATCATATTTCTCTCTCTCTATATATCTCATTGTCCATGGAGGTGGAAACAACAAAATGGGGGTTTGATTGAGGCAAACCTTAAACAACCCTAACATTTTTCCCTTCTTGGCTATGTATAGGTACTTGTTCATGTAGAGCTTGTTGGAAAACTGGACTCTTCATGAGTTACAATCTCTCCTTTCTTGTCCTTATGATTTTCATAGCATTTATTTCATTATTTTAGTTATTCTATCATTTAGTGTTTTATTCTTCATTTAAAAATTCTTTAGCTAAGTTTTCTATAGGTTTCTTATAGTTTTCACAGTGCTTTTTCACTTTTTGTCCATATGGATAGTAGCGTACCTATGAGACGATAGTGCACCACGCTATCATCCCTAATATGTGATATTGTTCTCTTATAGAGAGCTATCTGAGGCACAGTCTAGGTCCTAGAAACCTGCTCATTTAGCCCCATTAAAACTCTCAGGATTAGTAGAATGGTAGAAAAACTAAGTGTGCTCTTCATTTTCTATCGTCTAATTCCCTAAACACTTATGTGGTTGAGGTAGATTAGGGTAGCCTTTTGCTCTCAACTCTTTGTGACTTGGAGCCTTGGTGTGGTTGGTACCCCTCCACTACAACCTAAAATAAAAAATTGACTTTCTCAAAGATTTTGATCTCAATGGTGAGCACCAAAATGCTCTAATTTGATCGTACAATATAAAGCCATAAAGAGAAAACCCTCAAATCTTGTATTTATTTTAAGTTTTTGTATTGTCTAGGTCATCATTTGATATAAGAGAAACTTGCATACTCAACTTTTTAAAATCCACTAGAATTAGCAACCTAGATCCCTTAATAAAGAATAACAAGAAGGCTTACAATCTTTGACGTTATTTAAGAGTTGATACATAATACACTAGATCATGCAATATTTGGCTAAATATTATAGCCACCCAAGATCATGGAACTTCATGAAATTACAAAAAAGATTAGCAATGAGAGAATAATACTATTATATTGAAGGATGTAAATAATAGATTATCATGATATGATTTATCAATGGATTGTTACGAATTGTTTTACATATGAGACTATTAGACTATATAGCCAAAATGAGACATAAGATTTATAGGATTATGAAAATTGTATTAACTGTATGTCATTACAAAACTAACTCAACTAATATTAAATTACCTGGGACATGTGAATTAAATAATATCAAAGTACATAAGATATGATAATATCTTATGTAGACAATGAAGACTTCTAAACAAAGAAACTAGGACCTAAGTAAACTTCACATGTAAATAGGAACTAGTAGTGGTTAGATAGGTTAAACACCTATTTACACCAACAAAACTATTAATAAAAAATATTAATTGATTGTTAGAAATAAAGCACCCAAAATTTATTATTTCTTGTTTATTTCAAGAGGAATATGATAGGCAAGATCTAATATATTTAGTCATAGGTGAAATAATTACCCATCAAAATTAATTCTCTAATGAAAGAATACAACCATTCCAATAATTATATTGTTAAAAAATACAAATGAGAGGGGGAGTGAATCACTTGCAGCAATTTTAAACATCAAAACCCTCAATAGAAGTTAGATTTATATGCATTCACACAACCCTTCCTCTATTAATGTATTGAATCATTAAGTGCAGAAACAAAAAATGAAAGTAATAAAACCATGCACATAGTAACACTAGATTTATGTGGAAAACCTAATGAGGAAAAACCTACATTGAAGATTAGCTCACAATATAAAGAGTTCCAAAACTGAATACAAAGGCTCACTTCAAGAAAGGCTCACTACCAAGACATGACTCACAGTCCAATGAGGGCTCACTGCCTGGAGGGCTCACCGCCATAGAATTATAAAGAAGATAGAAGAGGATTGTTATAGAGAGAAAAATATCTCAATAAAATAGAGATTCCACCACAATTCACTCACACACTTGTAGACATTCTTGAAGGATAGAGTACACCTTCAACTCATTGTCTTCAAGAACTCAACATTTGAAATTTGCATTGATCTACTTAAATTCACATCACACATGCTATCTTGCATCTATCTTGCTTCTATCTTTCCTCTCACAAACATCTCAACTTCTACTTATATCGCTTTCAACCTTGAAGTCCTTACAAGGTTAGCCATACATGATTTACATTTACAAATTCAAATTAGGTCAGTGCAAAAAATTTATACAATGGAATTAGAATGAGGGTGACCCAAAAATATGGCTAATGTGGACCTAAATCAGTCCCAATGTGCCTCAACATGCTTCTATGATCTTCGTGAGTAGTGTTTAACACAAGGTTATCCAACACCCATGTACAACGCATAAAACAATTAAGCATATGCATCCTTAACTATGCCTAATCTTTCCAACCAACAAAATTCACTTGGACACGACATTATCAACTTATTCTCTGAATTAGAATTCATGAAACTAAATTCCAAAGAAATCTAGAGTAATCACATTTCTCCTAGACCACAACTAAATACACTGAAATGCATAGTTCACATACTAGTGAAAATATCTCACACTATACGACAATACAGAAGCCCAAATTCTACATATATCAACTACAAGAAATCTTTAACAATACCTCGGATCCACACAAACATAGCAGACATATGGAGCACATCTTGAGCATACACCAATACTTGCATGACATTGTTTTCCTATTTATCAAATTTTCTTGGAACCCAAGTACCAGAGACATCATTGTAGCACATACTTCACTCTAACACACCTCCAAACATAGCAACATAAGGATAACTCCATGTATTCATACACTTCTTCAACATCTCAACTATACATTACAAATAGAAAACCTTCTTTATTATAATTTTGTCAATATGCTCAACATATAAAATCACCTAACCAACTTTGATTATATTATTGACAAAACAGGTTGATAGAATAGCAACAGTTGACATCAATGACAATAACTTTATATTTGCAATAATCTCCCTTTGTAATTAATGGCAACACATGATGTAAAAACCATCAAAGACAACACAATAGCTCTGAACCATCAATGTCCAAAAATGCTTTCTCCCCTTAATTTTTCACATGATACTTTCTCCCCTTTGACATCAATGGAAAAGGAAAAATATATTTTACATTGTTTCCCCTTTGTCACTAAGAACATTACCAATACTAAATACTCCCCCTTAGGTGTACATAGAATCAACTCCACAATGACAACACATGAAACTATCAACTCCCATTGAGAGGTAGCCACCAAACATCAGTTGAGAAGGAAGATAGATCCATGGATCAACCAGATTCATGCATCTCCATATGCATCTAGTTCAAGAAAGGAGGGGCAATAACCCTTAACTTCTCCTGGAGATGCTCAAAAGTATCTTAAGGAAGAGCCTTAGTAAATATGTTAGCAATGTGATCCATTGTAGGAACATACTCAAGCTTGACTTCATTATCCATAACCTTCTCTCTTAAGAAGTGATTCCTAATAGATATATGCTTTGTCCTTAAGTGTAATACTAGATTCTTTAAAATATTAATTACACTTGTATTATCACATAAAATAGAAATGGGATCATCATATATTACTCTGATATCCTTCAATGTCTATTTCATCCACAAAACTTGTGTACAAAAACATGTTGTAGAAATATACTTAGCCTCTATAGTGGATAAGGAAACTGAATCTCGCTTTTTGCTTAACCATGACAAAAATCTGCATCCAAGAAAGAATACACTACCACTTGTACTTGTTATGTCATCAACACAACCTACCTAATATACATTTGTATAAGCACTTAGTGTAAATTCAATATCTCTAAGATTCCATAAGCCATAATCTGGAGTTCCATTTAAATATCTGAATATCCTCTTAACAATTGTAACATGTATTTCTTTAGGATCTTGAAATCTAGCCACAAGACAAACCGCATACATAATATCCAATCTGGTAGTAGTTAAATACAATATACCTCCAATCAATAATTTTTATTTTATCTAATTATCCTTAGGGGAATCATCATCCTTAGTTTGTAGCTAGCTACCATAGGAGTGCATACCGGTTTGGTACCATCCATCCCAAAAAAAATCAACATTTCTTTTGCATACTTTGACTATGAAATAAAAATCCCTTTGTTTGTTTGATTGATTTGTAGTCCAAGGAAAAAAATCATATCACCAAACATAGACATATCAAACTCTTTTTGAATTTCTTCAACAAACATCTTACACATAGTTTCATTTCCTCCAAAAATAATGTCATCCACATACACAACTACTATCAAGATCTTGTCATCTTCAATTCTGAAATATAAATTACTACCTGTCATACCTTTGCTTAAAACCTTGTTGAATCAAATATTTGTCCAATCTTGAATACCAAGCTCTAGGAGCTTGCTTCCAACCATATAAAGCCTTTTTCAATCTATAGACCATATCTAGTTGATCTAACAACTAGAATCCCTCTGGTTGTTTCATATAAACTTCTTCTTCTAACTCACCATTTAGAAATGTATACTTCACATCAATTTGGTAAACTTAAAAATACTTATGAGCAAAAAAATTCAAAAGCATTATAATAGCTTCCAATCTAGCCATTAGAACAAAATTATCTTGAAAATTTATGCATTCAACTTGTGAGTGTCCCTTACACACAAGCCTTTCCTTGTTTCTTACCACTTCTCCATTCTCATTTAGTTTGTTTCTAACTTCCAATTATGTTCTTGTTTGCTAGTATAGTAACTAGTTCCCAAGTTTGATTCTTCTCAATTTGCATAAGTTCCTCTTCCATTGCTTTCATCCAATTTTCATCTTTACATGCCTCACTCACAATCTTAGGCTCAACTTTAGAAAGTAAGCAATAATTTACATCGACTTCAGTAGCTCTACTTCTAGTTAATATATATTACCTCTTATTTCCAATGACCTAATCTTCTGAATGATTATTTCACATATACTTAGGAGTTTTATGAACCCTTTTCAGAGCATCTTCTTCTTCACTCTGCACTTCTTTTTCTTCAGTAATTTCTTCTACTTCTTTGCAATTAGGTTCATCTGATACATATTCATCAAATTAAATTTAATTATTTAATGCTTCATCAACAATGACATTTATGCTTTCTACAACCTTTCTCATCCTTTTATTAAAACATTTGTAAGCTTTGCTTCTAGTAGAGTATCCAAGGAAAATACCCTAATCACATCTAGCACCAAACTTTCCTAGATTATCTTCATCTCTTCTGATATAACATTTTCTTCCAAATAATTTGAAATACTTGATAGTAGGAATGCTTCCACACCATAGCAAATAGGGGGTCTTATTGTTGCTAGCTTTTTCTTGAACTTGGTTGAACATATAGACAATAGTATGAATTGCTTCTCTCTAGTAAAATTATGGTAGACTTGCCTCTATTATCATTAATCTAACAACTTCTTGAATTGTCATGTTCTTTCTTTCAACAACTCCATTCCACTAATGAGTTCTAGGGGTAGACAATTGTCTTTTTATTCCATAGGCTTCACAAAACATATTAAGCTCATTTGAGGTGAATTCACCACCTCTATTAGATCATAAAGTATTTTATTTTCAAATTTGCTTCATTCTCAACCATTGCCTTAAATTCCTTGAATTTTTCTAATGCATCATATATTTGTGTAAGAAAAGTAACTCATGTAATTCTAGAGTAATCATCAATCAAAATCATAAAATACATGTTGCCTTGTAGACTTCTCACCCTTTTAGAACCATAAATATTTGTATGAATCAAATCCAATAGTGTTCAAGTAGATTGTTCCTTTGACCTAAAGTTGTTTCTAGCTTGATTCCCAAAATGATAGTCCTTGTTGACTACATTAATAAGTTCTGTAATTCTTTGTATATATCTCACAACTTTTACTACACTAATTCTCACCAGGTTTTCAAAATGTATATGAAACATCCTCTAGTGCCATAACCAATTGTCATTAATCTAAGACATAAAGCAATGTCCATCAACACCTTTAAGTTGATAGATGTTTCCTTTAATCTTTTAACTAGAAGAAAACATAGTTCTATACAATTTTCTAATTTCACATTCTTCATCCTTGAACACAATATTATATCCCTTTTTAGACATCTATCCAACACTCAAGAGATTATGTCTCAAAAAAATAACAAAGTATAAACCATTAGTATTATGCTTGCCATCGAAACTAATTGAACCTATCCCATAGATCTTAGCACCAGAATCATCTCCAAACTTATTTAATCCTCCATCATATTTCTTAAGTTTAATAAACTTACTTTTGTCACTAGATAGGTGATTTGAGCAGCCACTATCAATGAATCATTAATTCTCAAGATCGTGTTTAGCATAAAGAGAAAAGATCACATTACCTTCAAATTTCTCTAGAGCGCTTTACTTCACACATCTTCTAATCTTAGCAATAGTAGATTCATCTTTTAAATCTAGAAAAAATCATTCATTTTCATCAAAATCTCCATAATCAAACTCACCATAAAAAATGCCAACATCTTCATTGACATAATATGCTCTTTTGATCATCTTTCCTTTATTTTCTTTATCTTGTCTATGTTTATTTCTTTCATATTTCTTTGGACATCTTGAAGCATAATGACCTATTCCTCCACAACTAAACAATTTGAATAGTAATTTACCTTGATACTTATCAAAACCCTTTTTCATTCTTCTCAAAAAATTTGTTTCCACTTCATCAAGATTGCCTTCATCCAAATCTTCCACTTTTGTAGCCCAGAATGTTGTTTCTATATTTGTTCCATTTTGCAACCCAAGCTTTCTCATTTTAAATAAATTTATAGTACCAATCAACAGATCTTTAGTATAAGTATTATAATCCATAATTTCCTGTATACAAGATACATTTTCACTATATATATATATTAGGGAGAGTTCTGAGTACCTTATTCACTATTCTAGATTCATCTATTTGTGCACCAAGTCCTCTCATTTCACCTACCATATCATCTATTCTCTGCATGTAGGACTTGATGTTCTCATCTTTTCCCATTCACAGGATCTCAAATTGTGCTTCCAAATTCTATAACTTTTCTTGTTTAACCTTTTCATCTCCTTCATACATCCTTTCTAACTTATCCTATGCCTCTTTAGCAATCTTAAAATTCTTAACTTTAACTATTTTAGAATGTGAAAGACTATTAATAATAATGAATCTTACCTTATTGTTGATTTCATGCTTTGATCTCATCAGCAATACTTGGACCATTTGTCAGAGCAACCTATTGGTTTTTAATAGACTTCTCGATCTCATATCCATAGTATGACATATATCATTCCATATTTATTTTCCATAATACATAGTAAATTTCATCAAACTTAGGGCACTCAATAATAATTTTGTTTTCCATATTAGACCTTCCTTAAGCGGTGAAGCTCTTCTCCAAGGAACCTCACTCTGATACCAATTATTGAACAAGACAACTAATAGGTGGGGGTGAATCATTTGTAGCAATTTTAAACTTCAAAACCCTCAACAAAAGTTAGATTTATATACATTCACATAACCCTTACTTTGTTAATGTATTGAATTATTAAGTGCAGAACCTAAAACTAAAAATAATGAAACCATACACATAGTAACACGAGACTTACGTGGAAAACCTAATGAGGGAAAAAACATGGTGAGGATTAGCTCAGAATATAAAGAATTCCAAAACTAAATACAAAGGCTCACTACTAGAAAGGCTCATTGCCAAGATAGGACTCACTATCCAATGAGAGCTCACTGCTCGGTGGGCTCACTGCCATAGAATTTCAAAGAAGATAGAAGAGGATTGCTATAGAGAGAAAAATTCTCAATGCAATAGAGATTCCACCACAATTTAGTCACACACTTCTAGACATACTTGAAAGATAGAGTACACCTTCATCTCATTGCCTTTAGCAACTCAACACTTGAAATTTGCACCGATCTGCTCGATTTTGCATCACACACACACTATCTTGCATCTATCTCACATCTAGCATGCCTCTATCTTTCCTCTCACAAATATCTCAACTTGTACTTATACCATTTTCAACCTTGAAACCCTTCCAAGGTCGACCATAAATGATTTGCATTTTCAAATTCAAATTAGGTCAATTCCAATAAACTCTATGGTGGAATTAGAATGAGGGCGACCTAAACATATGCTTAATGAGGACCTATATAAGTTCCAACATGCCTCAACATGCCTCTATGATCTTCATGAGTAGTGTTTAATACAAGGTCGACCAACACCTCTAAAAAACACATTTAGAACAATTAAGCACACACACCCTTAACTCGGTCCAATATTTTTGGACCAAAAAATCACTTGAAAATGACCTTATCAACTTACTCTCATAACTGCAAGTGATGAAACCAAAATTTGGAGAAATATAAAGCAATTACATTTCTTCCAGACCACAACTAGATACACAAAAATGTAGAGTTCACATACTAGTAAAAATATCTCACATTTTATGATGATCCAAAAGCACAAGTTATAGGTATAGAAACTACCAACAATCATGAATAGTACCTCAAATCTGCACAAGCATAGCAGCAATATGGAGCACATCTGAGAGAATACATTGAATACCTACATGACACTATTTTCCATATAAATCATTTTTTTCTCAAAAGCACTTAGAAGCCAACTACCAGAGACATCATTGTAGCACATACTTCACTTCTAACACTCCTCCAAATATAACAGCATAAGGATAACTCCATGTACTCTCACCACTTCTTCAACATCTCAAATATGCATGTACAACCTACAAATCTTTCATACTACAAGTTTCTCAATATCCTCGACATATACAATCATTAACCAACTTCCATGAAATCAATGACAACAACAACCAATTGACATCAATAACAACACCTTCATACATGCAACATATATTGCTCATCTTATATTCTTTTTTCCTAGGCTTTCCAATAAAATTTTAAACCATCTATATATTTTACTTTGGCGTATGTCCATAGCTTGTTTGAAAGCTCCCATTATGAAACAAGCTAGAAGTATACTAGGAAATGTAAAATTAGTGGTTTTGAAACCTATTTTTTGCTTAAGGTGAAAAATGTAACTACCTCATGAATCCACACATGTCATTTGTATTATTATTTTTTGTTTTTTGTTTCCATTATTTCAGCATGTTCTTAAGAATACAAGTTTGTAATAATATAAAATAGTCTTTGAGGGGTTGTGCGTAATTCAAAAAATATGTACCACCTCCTACATATTAATGTAGATTGAGATGAGTGACATATGGCTGTGGAATTCTATGATTATACTTGTATACAAAATAAACTAAAGTCACAGGATTTGAAACCCGTAAGTGAGATTTCTATGCAATACAATGACCCACCTCAATATGAATCTCCACCCACTAAACATTTGTAAATTAGATTAATAATTTAGGGGTTGTTGTACCTTCCTACAAAGAGATTGCATAACTCTTAATGATGATGCAAGTGATCACTCCTTCTATCATATACTTCATGGTATATCATTAATTTTTCTCCTTTCTATCCTTGCCAGCCACATTGATCCCCCTCACACTGCATTAAATCTAAATGTCTTCTCCATTTAATTATTTCTTTGGCCACAGTTTTTTCAACATTAGATGGTCTTTTACTGGATGCGATAGTTATCTAGATAAATATAATACCACTTTTTCCATATTGCTCTCAATTGGAAAAAATAATACTAGCAATAACACCTTGGTTTGCAATGGGTATTTCAGAGAGGTGTGGAAGGTCAATTATGAGAAAAAAGGTCTATTTAAAAAAAAAATTATGTAGTAAATGAAGTCAATTATTAGGTCATTTATCAAATGTTTATATTTATGAAACAAAGGTCTTAGTGGGGAAGTAATTGCTTAAAATCAACTATGCATTCACTTATATATATTAATACATGACTAAAATAAAACCTCTAAATCAAGAATATAATTAGGATTAATTACCAATAGGCTCATACTATGTTTGAAATAGGGAGAGAGGGAGAGAGAAGGAGAGAGAGGGATAGAAATAGGAAGAGAAAGAGGGGGAAGAGAGAGAGGGATAGAAAGAGAGAGAAAGGAGATAAATAGATAGATATATGGGATCGAGATAGAGAGGAAGATAGAGATGGAGATGGAGAAACAAAGGGATATGGAAAGAGGAAGAGGGAGAGATGAAGGGAGAGGAGAGATATAGAGTTTAAAGAGATAAATATATCGAGAGAAAGAGAGAGAGATAACAAGAGAGGGAGAGATAGAAAGATGAAGATGAAGAGAGGAAACTACA
>VDFB02198446.1:0-11170 GCA_007258455.2 Sequoia sempervirens | reverse complement strand
CTACACACACACACACAGTGATATATATATATATATACATTTAGCTGTATATACATACATATATATATATATATATTTATATATATACATATATTTATAGATATCCATGCATATATGTGCCAAAATACAAGTTGAAATAGGAAAACCATTTCCAGAAAGTAGTATGAACTCTGTTAATTATACACAAATATCTCAGAAATGTTAAACCTGAAACAGAACAGAAAAGTCTTTGAGAAACCATGTAAACTAGAAAGCATCTTGATTACTTTAACATATACTTACTTACAGAAGTACAATCCTGAGTAAAGGAATACAACATAAAATTTGAATGCAAGATTATCTTTCAAACCTCTAAATTTCTGAATAAATTGCACTGTTTCAGTATATTATTATTACTCTGAAACCTATATTGAAATTAGGAATTACACTCAGTCAGCCTGAGCTTGGAAAGAATAGAAATACATAATGAAAATAGAAAACACTGTTCCTTCTTTCTAATAGTGCACTAAAAAGTATTAAGACATGTATGTTCTTCTTTAAAAATAGAGCCTTTATCCAAATTAGAAAAGGGTTACTTACCAAAGAATAAACGACATCTTACTACTGAATTTACAAAGGATGTTCTGAAATTCACATTTGAAATTCTTTTAGAATTAATTGAATGATTGAAACATGTATGAAAATGCATAATTTTCTGCTTTGGTATTTATTCATACTTCACTATGGTAACTTCCGGGACAGGGTACCGAAGGTGGGCCAACAGAGACGGTAGTATTACCTTTTCTAAACTACCATTTACTTGTATTATTTATGCTTGGCCAAGCACTTGTACCATTGAAATAGATGGGTTTGTTTTAAAAGCCTAGAAACATATATGTATTTGAGTCTCTGCCACCTCCTATTGCAAGAAATGTGTTTATTTCTCATGTTAGAAATGCATATAGGCATCATGCACGCATCGAGAGTTCCCTCCTGTTTTACTATTTTGGGTTGCTAGGCTCCTTTATGCAGGGCCGGGATTCCTCTCGAGTTTGTAGCTGGACTTGGGAAAGTCGCTGGACTCTGCGGGTTGGGGCGTAAGTGCTGCACTGACCACATTCTGCACCCCAGCCTTGGGCTAGGACCAGCATGTGCCACGGGCCAAGCCAGGGCCCCAAGTTTACCTCATATTGATGTAATTTGTATTATCTGTACTTGGCTCTTTTCTGTGGGGGCTTCCATTGTAAAATGTGTATATGTATTCTGACATTCTTTGCTGAAACTTTGAAATAGAAGTGCATGATCTCAAAGTATCTAATGTAACATTGATTTGAGAAGTTAAAGTTTTATAAATTAGCATAGAAAAGATGTTTCTATTAGAATTGTTGATTCTTCCAAGTGAGGTTGAATATATGTATATGAGAAAGTCATTGAAATACTTATGTTTTGTATAATCTTGATACATTACATTGATATTATTATTATACATGAAATGCAATTTAAATTCTCTTTTATTAAGCTCATTTGGAAGTGTTATGAACAATGTTGACTACTTGGAAACCTTTTATAATGATTTGAATAAATTGAAAATACTCTTAATTTCTCTTTAATACTGATTTAAACGGATTGAAAACACTCTTAATTTTCTGAGTGCTACATCTTGGTATCAGAGCCATAGGTTCAACACTCGGACCTTAAGACTTCTACGCTATAGGTTGCAATGTGAACCTGTTGATGACCTAAATTTCTAAGAGCATCAAGTGAATTAGCACCCTATCTTGGATCAAAGATTTCTTTGATGGGTTGGAACCTCAATGAGTCTTGGATGTTTAAGTTGAGAACCAAGAAGATTAGACATGGTATGACTATATTAGTTGAGAGTACTCATCAGTTTAGTGGCATTTTCAAAAGAATCCTTAGTAGGAAAATGTCATGGTCAAAGCAAGGATTGGAGATTGTACCTTTAAAAAGGGTTGAGACATTGTGATGGATATATCTAAGCCAAGATGGCTAAGACATGATGACAACCCATGAAATGATGATGTAGAATAGAGAAATATTGAGAAAAGAGGTCTCTTGAGGACATAAAAGGTGAATGACTATGATCTAAAAGGTTAAGTTACAAGGTTACTAGAGGTAAAAATAAAATATGCATATATTAAGACAAGTAGAAAGAACAATCACCTATGACCATTAATGGTTAGATGATGCTTTAAGGAAGAAGAGAATCCAAGAATGATGACTGCAATGGTAAAGGTATTTGATTATGAGTAAGCTGATTTTTAAGTGATGTTTGTTCTTTCCTAATCAGGATGTGTGTATGATCCTTGTGATGTTTAGTAAATACAAGTTAAGCCTCCTTAGGAGTCTTCAATATGGTCCTAGGAGAAAAATTTTGTTCAGACAAGTTATCATTGTCAGCCTTATTGATAGGGCATGAGTTTTGATCTTGTGAGACCTTATGAGTCCTATATGCTGGATTTATATAAATGATATATTTATGAATATGCACTTTGCATATATTGTGTGAGTAATGCACTCTTGTGTGATTTATATTTGGTGTGAGGAATGCATCGTGTGAGTTAGGCACTTTGCATATACATACGTGTATAATGTGCGAGTAATGCACTTATGATTGTCTATGGTTAGTGCGAGTAAAGCGCTCAAGCTTGTTCTTCATATTATGTTAGAGATGGTATACTTACCTTGTGTGAGTGACGCACTTGAATAATTTTTGTTTTCATATCCCGTGTGTGTGTGTTTTGGCATATTTATTTGTGTGAATGAGAACTTCAGGTAATTAATGTGTGAATGTTGTAGTAATGCGTTATCCATATGAATGGTGTATATCTATAAAGTGGGAATTGGTAATTGCTTTTCATTGTGAATGAAGCATTTGGATACCTTGGGTTGTGGATGTTCGCTAGTGTTTGACCATGTGTGTCATTACGTGGCGATTGAAGTTCCCTTGAAAGGAATGCAATTTTTGTTGTTTGGCATCTTCAACGATGTTGGATGATGAAGTAGAATGGATCTCTTGTTTTGTGTGACTGGGTCTTAGATGACTCACTATACACTATGATTGAATGTGCTCTCTTACTTACCTCGGATTTTGAAATCTAGGTATGGTTGGGTATTGTACTCCCTCTCTGATGACTAGAGTTAGTCACATAGTTCATATGTTATGTAACTTAAAAAAAATTTGATATCTTATTTATTTATTTACTCATTTATTTTATTGTTTTTGTTCAATTTATTGAATGGCGTGTAGGCCAAAGTTGAATTTTTATTTATGGGCATGAGTAAGTATAGCCATCAAATTTTCAATACTTATTTATCTTGCGACCATTATGGTCATGTGTGAATTATCGTTGAAATGGTGCACATTTTATGCCTTATTGTTGAAATCGACTTTTCTTTTCCTTGGATTTGATTTAATTTTTTCTAAATGGTGGCTATGCTTGAATGTTTTAAATTGATGGTCAAGTTTCATGTTATGTGCTCTATCATGTCCATGATGGACCTCTGATAGATTGTATGAGGGGGTATAATACAGAGAGTGCTTCAGTTCCTGGTATGTATGTTGATAGAATTATGATAGATTGAATTCCTTAATACGCTATCTGATACAAGTATTTAATTTTGAAATAATAGGAAAGTTTTGAACACTGGTGTTGCTATGGGCTTATTATATCTTGTTGGTATTACTATATGAGAGGACACCATGTCTAGATAGTACAAATTAAATTTGAGAACATGCTTTATGGATTGATTCCTAAGTATATCCCTTGAGTTTTGAGAAAAACTTGTTTTGGTATGATGATATAATAGGTAGTGGTAGGAGGATGTTAGTTGAGAAAGCAAAGTGGTTGTGTAGCAAGCTTCAATTAAGGTGGATGTAATGGAACACAAATGGAAAGTAGGGAGGTGTTGCAGGCGGTGAAAGGGTAGAGCAAAGAAACAACACTTTGGCAACATGTATTGTTAGATCATAAGAAGATATTTTAGGATGGATAAGGGCATAGGAATGGAAATTCCTCATAGCTATGTATTAATTAATAAAATGTAAGATGTTGTGGTAACATAAAGTTTGAATGGAAGAATGAAAGACTAAAATGACAATATAATAGTAATGGAAGTTGAAAGGAAGGAGAAACCCTTGAGACAAGAAGAATAGCGTGGAATGAGAAGAAAAAGGTAAGATTGGAAATGTTGATTGAAGTTTGATATATAGAATGTATTATTAAAAAAAAAGGGGATAATAAAAGTGTTGTAGAACTAAAAATGGATAAGGAAGTTATAGAAAGGTATTCTAAACTAGAAGAAACCAATAGTTGGCAATGGAAGTAAAATAAGGATTGATTAAGAAATAAATAATAAGTAAGATGTAAAAGATGAAATAAATGAAGTATAATTCAAAGGAAGATAAAGGGCACTAAATATAAGAAGAGAAAGTTCAAAAATCAGAATTGTCAAAGGAATGGATTGCAAGTGACCTAGTCTCAGTATAGTCGGTGTGCATGATGGTTAGTTTGGACCTCGTTGGAGCACCTTTGCAGTTGTTTTTCTATTTGTAATTTATATGTGAAGTAAATAAATTGGATAATAATAGATAATCTTGGTTGAGCCTTCTCGAAGGCAGGAAACCTAAGAAGGGATGTTTTAAGGGAAAGAATGTTCATTATGGTACTAGACTTTGGGAAAGTTGATGATTGAGGGTATGGGTCTTGTAGAATCCACGAGATTTTTGAAGAACAAAAAGTTGAGATGCCTTAAGGGGCCTTCAATGGTAAGGATGTTTAGATAAGTTTTCTCGACTTGTCTTGTAGACAAGGTATGAATGATTGATAGGGTGGATCATGTATGCCTGATTGTTTTTCTTTTAGTAAAGGTACTTACATGTGTATTATATGAGAATGGTGCTTGTGCAATAATGCACTTCTCATGCTTTGTGCAATGATACATTTGTATGGGTGTTTGTACTCATAGCATAGAAAATTGTTTCCTTAACTACACTGATACTTATGCTTGAACGAGAAATGTTCTCTATACTTATACTAATGAGAGTGAATAAATTCTTAAGCTTGAAAGATGTGATGTTATTCTTGTAAGCTCTGGTGCAAGAGCTATTTGTTACTTGGATATAATTGAATGGTAGTAATACCATATGTGTGGTGTGCATGACTGGCACACTTAGCAGGATTCAGGGGTGGTGCTAGCGAAGCCCACCAGGATTCTGGGAGGCACAACGTTAAGTTGTGGAACCATGATATTGTGGAGTACAGGGTCTAGTGGGACCAATATTCGATGGATAATACCACCTATGAAAATACAGATGACATTAACAGATCTTTTCCTCATTTGAGGTTATAGCTTACTTTTCTTTTTATGCATATTGTGACTATGATACACTAATACTTCAAACTCTATTGTATGGATTTGCTTTTAGACATCGAGACGATGTCTCTTCCCAAGTGGGGAAGGATGTCATGTCTCATACTTGATGCTATTTTGACCATGACTTACTTTGATGCTATTTGGACCATGACTTACTTTGATGCTGTTTGACCATGACTTTGTGGGATTTAATATATGAATTATGATACGTGTTAGAGCAATATAATATAATACAATGCTTTGGTGTGTGGAAATGTAGAAAAATAATTGATTTCTTTCAGAATTATGAGTACATTTTATTTTAAAATGATACAAAATAGGAATGTTGATTTAATTATTGCTTAAATTTATATTTCTATATTGGTTACTAATACACTTTCATTTTTGCATGCCTGAGTGCATTTGAGTTGCAGGTGATCGAAGGCCAAGAGTGTGATTGAGGAAAAAAAGGTTAGCTTCCCGACAGGGTAAAAGAGGAGAAGCTCTCGATCGCGCACACACCACTTAAAAATCATGTAGTTGCATTAGGTCATATCTGTTTTCAATATGATTGTTTGAAATTGATTACGTGGTTTGAATAAGTGATTGATTAAAACAAAAGAAAAATATATATATATACATAAAAACAATAGCATAGGGGTGCTGTTAATATTGGTTTACAATTCCTCGAGGAATGGATTTTAGTCAAATTCACATATTTTGCAATATAATGATTTGCCCAAAGTCTCCATTTAAGGATTTCATTTCGAAGAGGGTTTGATCAAATCAATCTTAGATCAAACCCTTTGATACAGAACCCTAATTTTAAACCATACCTATAAATGCGCCTCCTTTACACCTATCAAAATGCTGATAAAAATCACTTTGATTTAGCTTTTGGGGGATCGAATGAATTCATTTAAAATTTATTTCAAATGATTATGGTATTCCTCAGAACAAGCTATCCAATGAATATAATTTTAATATGTTTTGGTTTTGTTATGTATTTGTTTTTTAAGTTTTATTAAACATAGGTTTTTCATCGAAAATGAATTTCTTTGTTCTTTACATGTGGAAAAATAGAAGATTATCAATTTTTTTTTTTTTGAAAAATATGAGTGCAATCTCGAGATGGAAGTCCTTGATCCAACAAAAAATTAAAAAAAAATTTGACATATACAAAAAGCCACACGGTCGTGATCAGATCTAAATTGTAATTTGTTTGACTTTGAAACTTGATTAAGGAAAAATATTCAATAAAAAACTATCTAACCAAGTGGGAAGCACTAGGATATCAGATTTACAAATCTAAATTTGAAAGAATTAGAATTTTGACCCTTCATGGAAAAAAGTTATAAGCAAGCATAATTTTGTGCATCACTTTTAAAAAAATGTTGTTTTATAGAAAAAATTAGTTTTCATGGGAGATGGAAAAAGAAGTGCAATCTAATTCCAAAAATTTTGAAAAAAGTATTTTTAGAATCTACAAACAAAATTTTATGAGACTCTAGTTTGCATCATCTTCAAATTTCTCATGGTTTAGCCGCTATAGGTGCCTGAATGTGAAGATTTATTAAAAAAAATTATTTCAGTGTCCAGTTTGGCCAAAAATTGTAAACCACTATTATGGGATCACCCATAGCAAAAATTAAATATAGTTTAATTAACCATAAAAATTGTGAAAAGAATATGGTTTAATTTATTTTAGTTTATCCCATTTATTTTGTGCAATAAAAAGGAAAATCTGAGTTTAAAAAACTATAGGAAATTAAAAACAAATAATAAAATGAAAATATTATGTTTGCATATAATGAAATAATTGGTTTGTATAAAATGGAGATATCTCTATTTGCATATGATTATTTTTCCAAAATGAAGAGGAATGAACAGCCCGAGAGAACTTTGGGCTCTGGAAATTTTTCTTAAAACCAACAATGCTGTTGGCATGTGGCAATCTTGGGAATTTGCATGAGAAATTTATCTGTCATCTGGAAATACTCTACATGATCCTCGAAAAGAGGAATAAAGCTTTAAGAAAGAAAAGAGAACATTCATGGAGACATATCCGAGAGCTCTGGAAGAAGGCGACAGGAAAGTAATACTGGGCATCTGCACTGGAAGAAATTGCTAGGTTCTTTTCCATACTTGTTTTTCAATCAGATTAAAATTGCAGTAAGAGAATTTAAGAAATGAAAGGCTTCAATCTATGAAATGATTACAAATCTTTTCCAATTTTTATTTCTGGGTAATAGTTTACTCCTCATTGCTGCAATATAGAAAGAATACCCAATCTTTTCTTCCAGATTAGGGTTACAGTCAGATGCAAAAAGCTGCAAATTATTAAACTGCTCTTAATTATATTTGAAACCTACATAAACATATATATATATATATATATATATATATATATGCACAGGAAATTGTATTCCCGTGCATAAATACATATATATATATATACATACATATATATATATATGCATACAATTTGCATAAAACACTGTCATCTGAAATAAATTCGAAATGCCTTTTGGGATAAATATGAATGCAGTATATTACTGGGCAAAATGTCTCTAAATGTCTTTTTTTTTTTTTGAGTTATGAAACTATTATACACAGGAAAAAGGAAAGGGATTTAATCCCTTGTCCTCCCCATGGGAAGGACGCGGATCTGTGGGGAGGCTCGTGCCCTCCATAGGCCGCGGCCTGTGGAGGGGGTGCAAGCCCCTCACAGCCCGCCCCCTCCCAATGGGAGGGGCAAGGGCTTCCTGCGCCCTTATGTTGCTCAACACCAGTAAGGAAACCCTAAAAAATGTTTATATTCTGTGTGCACAGCCAGAGAACTTATAAATAGTTATAAAAATCAGTATTTCTTTCTTCAAAATTTACACTCAGCTGTATATGAATTTTCACACACACACATATATACATATATATATATATACACTCAGCTGTATATGTATATATATATATATATATATATATCCATGCATATATACCAAAATGCAAGTTTGAACAGGAAAACCCTTTTAAGAGAGTGATATGATCTCTGTTAAAAATACACAAATATCTCAGAAATGTTAAACCTAGAACAAGAACAGAAGTATCACTGAGAAACCATGTAAACTGAAAATCTTCTTGATTACTTTGACATGTATTTACATACAGAAGTACATTCCTGAGTAAAGGTATTCAATGTAAAATTCGAATGCAAGTTTATCTTCCAAACCTCTGTATTCCGAAAGAATTGCACTGTTTCTGTATATTACTAATATTCAGAAACCTGTATTCAAATTAAGAGTTACACTTTCAGTCAGCTTGAATTTGGAAAGAATAGAAGTATATACTGAAATCAGAAAACACTGTCTCATACAAAAGAATTAATTAAATTTCTCTAGTAGTACACTGATAGTATTATGTCATACATGATCTTCGTTAAAAACAGAGTCTTTTACCAAAACAGAAAGGAATTACTTACAAAAGAGTAAATGAAATCTTTCTACTGAACTTACAATTTTTCTTTCGACGGATGTTATGAAATTCTCATTTGAAATTCATTTAGAATCAATTGAATGCTTGAAACATGTAAGAAAATGCACAACTTTCTGCGTTTGTATTTATTCATACTTTACTTTTGGTAACTTCCGGGACAGGATGCCGAAGGTGGACTTACAGAGACGGTAGTATTACCTTTTCTAAACTACCATTTTCTTGTATTATTTATGCTTGGCCAAGCACTTGTACCATTGAAATAGATGGATTTGTTTTTAAAAGCCTAGAAACATATATGTATTTGAGTCTCTGCCACCTCCTGTTGCAAGAAATGTGTTTTTCTCATGTTAGAAATGCATATAGGCACTAGGCATGCATCGAGAGTTCCCTCCTGTTTTACTGTTTCGGGTTGCTAGGCTCCTTTATGTAGGGCCGGGGATTTCTTCGAGTTAGGAAGGAACCCGGGGAAGTCATGGACTTCGTGGTTGGGCGGAAAAGGCGCCTGAATCACACTCTTGGCCCCAGCTCGCAAGCAGACCGAGGGGGTCACGACAGTTGGAGGTTCCAAGTTTCATTTGCTATTGATGTACTTGTGTATTATTCTGGATTGGCTTGTGAAGCCCATTATAAATGTATATGTATTTGACATTCTTTAATGAAACTTTGAAATAGAAGTATGGCTTGAAAGAATATAATGTAACATTGATTTGAGGAAATTAAAGTTTTATGACTTAGCATAGAAAAGATGTTTCTATTGGAATTGTTGATTTCTTCCGAGGATGGTTGAATATGTATATGAGATAATTCATTGATGTACTTATGCTTTGTATAATCTTGATGAATTACATTGTTATTACATGAAATGCAATTTAAATTCTCTTTTATTGAGCTCATTTTGGAAGTTTTTATGAATAATATTAATTACTGGAAAACCTTTTTGAAATGGATTGAATGATTGAAAATGTTTTTACTTTTAATTTCTTTGAGCGCCATGTTTCTAACACTCCCATCCATAAATTAACTTCCCCAACTCTTCCACTTCCAGTTGAAATGAAAGAGTTTATAAATTAAAATTAAAACATATTCATCAATAAGAAAATAAAAAAATCAAATAACTTCCAACATCCAATCCCTTTCCTTGCTCACATAATTTAAATAAATCAATAAAAGAACTCAAATAATATCCCAAACATATGGACTTTGGCCCCTCTATTAAGGACCTAGGCCTGCACCACTCAATAAAAGCATTAGTACCTTTTTGGGAATAAAAATCGAGATACAATATATATAATCATGAAAAAATTTCATAGCGTCATTAAATCCACCAGATATAAATTTAAAACCATCTACTATTGCAAAATTAAACATTTATCTAAACTTTTACATATTCAATACCATATCAACTTAAATGAGCATAATGTGATATCCAAAAAGGCATGTTATCAAAAATATATCACATCATCCACAACCAATAAATATCTAGATATACTTATTTAATGTATAAGTCCACAAATTAAAAATAGCAATATCCATGTCTCAACTTCACAACACATAAACCAAAACTCCAAACCAAAAATCTCAAGCATAGTACTAGCCTAGTCCTACATGTTGCTTATAAATATTCATTTTAAGTCATTTCACACATCTTTTTATCATCTTTTCTTATCTTTTTTTCATTCCTCAAGAGCAATTCATAAAGTCAAGTCTTCTACAACAAGTTTCATTAGCAAAGTTGAAGTTTTAGGGCAGCAAACTAGGGTTTTTGTAGGTCTTGAAGCTCACTTCTCTTACCAAGATCCAACATTGTAAAGGGTTGATGATAGATGCCTATGGTGAATCATGAATAAATCTAGGGTGAAGAGGTGCAACTAGCCACTAAATCACACCTAAGGACTTGGTTTTCTATTGATTCCATCTTCCATTTTCACTCTATCTTCATATTGAGGTTTGCATCTTGTTTTTTTATCATTATCATGTCATTTTATTCCTATTTTTCATGTGTTGTAAGGTTTCTAGGGTTGAGATCTTGCATCATATAAATCATTCTTGCATGTCTTATTCTAAATCAATAGAATAGGGTTTTTGTTATGATTTAGAATTTCCTAGTATTTAACACATCTAAGGCTAGGGTTTATGCAAATTTTTCTCCATTTAAGGTTTAATTACCCAACTAGGGGTTTGACTAAGGAAACCCCCCATTAGACAAAAAAATTTGAGTTGTTTTGCAGGAATTTTTTGAGATCCAAAATCCGGTTTCTATTAGAAATTATTGTACAGGTGTTAAGGTGCAGAACAAAACATTGAAATTGTAAAAATATGAAAGTGG
>VDFB02198445.1:0-39261 GCA_007258455.2 Sequoia sempervirens | reverse complement strand
GAGATCGAGGTCAAACCAAGGGTCAAAATGGAAGAAAAGTTGAAAATTCTCAAAAAGTGGCTGACTCTGGAAAAAATGGGCGCCTCTAGTCAAGAAAGGCGCCCAACTTACAATGCCTTAGTAGGATTCAAAATTGCAAGTTGAAGTGAATGTCCAAGTTCGTTGCATGAGAAGGTTTTAGGGTTTGCATGGATTAAAACAAAAGAAAGTAAAACCATTTCAAGCCCTAAATCTATTTAAGACATCTCTTCCATTCAGTTTTCATCATTTTTGCAGGTAGCATTCAAAGAAGAAAAGTGGAGCAGCAACTTTGAGGTTTTATTTCAAGATTCAAGAGCCCAAGGTTGCTGAGTTTCATAAATAATTTTCAGAACAGCAACATAAGATCTTGCTTTTTTCATGCTTTTTCTTCCAGAAGATCAAATTTTTCAAAGAGAAGGCCAAGGTTTTCCAATTTTCAATCATCTGGGTCTTTTCACTTCGTCCTTCTGAAGAAATTTTCAAGAACTTCATCTAGTTGCAGCAGCTGCTTTTTCCTTGCATGTCAGTGAAATCTTTAGGGTTTTCAATTTTTGATCATCTGGGTCATCTCAAAACAATCTTCTGAAGAAAACCCATATCGCAGCTTTTTCATGGAAATTTCAAATTCTAGGGTTGGCTGCTTTTTCGATCAGCCATTAGTGTTTTTCAAATCTGATCAACTGGGTCCATTATTAATTGTATTCTGAACGAAACCCAGGTGCCAACTTTTTCTGTGAAAACTTGAAGAAATTAGGGTTTGCTGCTTTTTCAGTCTAAAATCAAAATTTTCAAAAACGGACGATCTGGGTTGTCTTGCATCGAAGTTCTGAGCAAAACCCATATCTCAGAAAAAATTCCAAAAATTTGTTCGTTTGAAGACGAAAAACTAGCATTCTAAAAATAGAAAGTTGCTCAAGACTTGTCTGAACATAGGCGAGTTTACAGTCATTCTTCAAAAGTGTTTTCAATATGGAGTACACTCCCCTCGAGTTTAAGACCGAATCAGCACTATGTCAAAACTTCATCATCTCAGTTGAAGAACGAGAGAAGGTGTGATATGAGAAAAAGGAAAGGTATCAGAAAAGAGTTGTGCAATACTCTTCTGTTGGAAATCAAGCGAAGTGTCAAAAGCATAAAGTTGCAGAGCCGCTAAGTTATCAAATCTATGAGTCATCTTTTGAGGCAGCGATGTTTTTCAAGAACAAAACTCATAAAGCAGCTGAAGAAGTGAAAAATCCTCTAGGTTTGATCACAAAACGCGAAGAGATCTTGGAGAATCGGAATATTGCCTTAGATAGTATCATTGCACTTGACCAGGACTCAGTTTCCTGCTTTTTAGCGGATATGATTGAGCTTTAAAGCAGCTTTCTTCTAGAAGCTTTCCTTCCCACTTTCTTTCTATTCTTGGAATGATCCTTATCCATTCTTTGAGAAGAGAAAGAAGATAAGATGTAATAGTTGGCATTTCCCGCTTTTTCTGCTTTCTAGGGTTTTAGATGTTATCTTCTTTCTAGATTTAGTAATAAAGCTACTTGCCGAAAGGCAAGCCCTAGATTGTAGCAAGAGATTTTAGGGTTCCCTACTCCTTCCACCGCTTCTAAGTAAATAAGAGCCTTGCTCATTTAGTTTCTTTTAACCATGCTAGTGATAACAAAAGACCGAGCCTATTTTGCCTTCTATTTACATATTCAAGTGTCGCTCAATTGTGTTAGATAGCAAAATTACAGCATTCTCTAGAAATAAATTATGATAGTGTGATTGTTGTTTATTGTGTAAGAATAAGATTGTGCTTCCTCTTTAGTCGCAATTTTTGTCTGTGCATGTTAGAAGTGAGTTTTGTCTTAAGTCTTATAATAAAATCATGAGCCTCTTTGTTCTGATATAAAATCTCGACTCAAGTATTTGTGTTTACTTTTATGATCTTGATTCAACTTAGAGTGAAGTGTGTAGGTACTATGGAGAGAGAGATTATTGAAGTGGCATTTTGTCGAATCTACCTTGTTCATTTCTATTTCTCTGCTTTGCTTAATACTTGAGTAGTTAGAAACGCCTTTGTTCTGTTAGCTTTGGGGAAGTTGAAGTTCTTAAGAAGAAAATCTCAAATTTTATGCCAGGTTTATAAACCTTGTGCTCTAGCTGATCAAAAAGATAGGCAACTTAGTTTTAGTTTACTTTCTTGAATACCATCAGCAAGAGGGAGCTTCCCCTCCTAATTTGAAGAGCAGTTTATCTGTGCATAGCTGTCCATTTCAAATACGCATTCCAAAGGTGCAAATTTAAACGCCAACACATACAACATTTAGTATTTAATTTTATAAATAGAAAATATAAATTATAAAATTATATTATTATAATATATAGCAATGAATGAAAAATGAGAAAATTAAAAAAATAAAAAGATGCATAATTGAGAGAGAATTTTTATTGCGAGAGGTTGCAAGTAAATAGAGCCTTGGCCATGTATGTACCACCATTCTTGAGCATCTTTTTTGTACTTGTCTCGAAGAGTGCAAACATCATGATTCCTTGAAGATATGAAGTGGCCAAACTAACTCAAGCCAACACTTTGGATATCTACATCTAGAAATATTCTTCTAAATGTAGTCTTGTAGCTAGTAGTAAACTCTTCATCTCTATATGGTGCCACCCTCCTTGGCAAGGAAAGTATCTTTTTGCTATAATATTGTTGGCGTTTAAATTAGCACCTCTGGAGTGCTGATTGTAAACGTTCAGCTATTTCAAATGTTTTGCAACACTTCTTCGTTATTTAAAGAGGAGAAGTCCCTTTCTGCTGGGAGCAATGCGTAGGGAAGGGAAATGTTTAACTAAGTTCCTATCTTTTTATGCTTCAGCGGCAGGACACAAGGGTGCACAAACACAATGCGCCGTAGCTAAGCTTTTCTCTGGTTTCTGCAGATCTTAACTACGACTAACTAGCTTTTATCTATCCAATACCTTCAAGATGAACAGAGTATGAGGGTAAAGGAGCGGGAATGGGATGGTTGGATCACTTGAATCGCCGCCTGTGATATGACCGGTGGCTCAACTCTGCATACACCGATAAGGTTGGTACAAGCAACACTGGCACACAGAACTAGATCCAGATCTCGCCAAGGAGGAGGGACTTTAATCCAGGTATGAGCTTAAGAAATAGTTTACTAGAAACAACAAAATCACGATGCCTTGGCCAACGAGCTTGCTAAGGAGGAGGGACTCCTATCCGAAGTATAGCTTGGAAGTCAACACATTAAACAACATCAAACGACAACATGTCAATAACAAATATCCAAGGAGGAGGGACTCCTATCCGAGGAGGGAAATGAGACAACAAGCTATTAAACACAGGACGTAGACATAACTCAAATAAGATGATCAAAATGCAAGCGCCTTCTGATATTCTTCTTCAATGCTTTATCAACAAACTACAAAAGTTGGGAGAGCAAAGGCACGAAATCATGCACAATTACAATCAACCAACGAACTCTCATCCAAGAGTGAACAAATATTCGCTTTCAAAGTGTTGGCAACAATGGCGCAGCAATTTTGCATAGCAAGTAAAGGTTAAACAAATAATGAGCCCAAGGCTCTTATTTATAGAACTCAAAGGAGTGGGCAACCCCAAAATCCCCTTGAGTTAACAATGAGTTCTTGCCAATCAATTAGCAAGATTTATTCCTAAATAGGGGGAACAAGCAGTTAACTGGAAAGCTACTTCAGTTAACTAAAAGTCAACAAAGAGTCAACTGGAAACTACTTCAGTTGACTGAAAGCAAACTAAAGGTGAACTTAAATGTAAAGTCTCCCTCCAAAATAGACATCCACATTTAGTGGAGATCTAAGATCCACAAATCATGGAAGTCAATTAGACATCCTTAATTAGTGGGATCTGACAATGCATGATTTAAAGAAAGTGGAGTTAAACTTGGAAAGAAGCATCAAGTTAACTCCAACTACATTTAATAGCATCTTGAGTTGACTTGGAAAGAAGCATCAAGTCAACTCAAGTCTCATGAATGCCACTTGGAGTGTGTATGGCGTCCTTCTCTGGTGCATTTATAGCTCGCCATTAATCAACAGTGTTTCAATCCATTGATTGACCTCATCAGCTTCTGGGGAGTTAATGCTCTGTAGGATGATGACGTGGCGTCGGAGCATGACCTCACCCGTTGTGAGCTGATTTCCGAAGTCAATGCATTGAGATGCTGCCTCTTCTAACTTGGTCGATAAAGCTGCTACCTTAGCCAGCTTACAACTCTCTGGATCGTCAAGAAAGGTGCTGCGGATGACATCCCTGAACTGGTTCTGTACAGTCACCAACTCGACGTATTCTCCTCCCTCACGCTGATATTCCATGCAAGGGAAAGATATTACCAACATTCTTGCGAAGTTGATAATAGTGGCAACCACCCTTCTGTAATCAATCAACTCTACTGAATGAGCGTCGTAGGCTTTCACCTTGTACGCCAATTGTTCCTTCCAAGCAAACAGATGTTGCTTGTTTTCCTCAGAGTATATGTAATGTCCCTTACCTAGCCTTGCTCTTGTATTTGCTTGTTTGCCCTAGAATTCGATTGTTGATTAGGTTTAGGGTTTCTTCTTTCCAAAAGGAATGTGTTTCTCTAATGAAATAATCCTAGATTGAAATCTGCATTCACCAATTCAAAAACATTTCCACATACACATATCTGTTAGCAATAATATCTAGATATCCACAATATGTTCATAAACATAAATCAATTAATGAAGACATAAGAGGAGTGCCATAGGTGGATCCGCCCTGAAGCCCTCATGTAAACTCAAGAGGTTGTCCATCACAATCCTTCTTGCCTAGGGTCTTAGTACCTGCATACTCCACTCATGGTAGCACCTCAGAAGACACTCGTCCTATTAGGGGAAAGGAACCATAGAGTCCAAGTGGCCTAAGGCCTACCACCTTCTCTTGCCCAATCCCGTATCTTGGGACTAAGGGGCAGAGACCTAGGTGGGACCCCCATCTTTCTATAACCCAATCCCTAGTCAAGGGCCTAAGGGGCTGCAAAGCCCAATCCCTTGTTAAGAGCCTAAGGGGCTGCAAAGCCCAATCCCTTGTCTAGGGCCTAAGGGGCTGAAAGTGGGGTTTTTAGGCAAGCCAACTTCACCCATGTTTCGTCCATCCTAATAGGTTTACAAACACATAGTAGACAATCTTTAAACAATCAGATATATTTGCATTCATCCAGGATTTATTTCATGCCTATAATCAAATATATTTTCATTTACCAATGGTTCTTTAAGTTCATCATTTTCTATGATAATTCTCATTATGATAAGATTAAAGGATGTCATTATATCAATAATCAAATTAACAATATCTAGTTCTTATATTAAAAATATGCTAAATATTATTGCTAAGTGAATACATCACCTGAACTGTTGTGTCTTCCCATGATTCTTAATTCCTTAGTCGCCTTCCTTCAATCTTACATTTGATTGATCATAAATATTAATCTATTCATTTTTATATTATGATCGTAATTACTTGTAAGGCTCAATAATTGCTGCAAGCATCATTATTACAATGATCGTGTATAAATATATAATTATTTCTAATTAATTTTAATCTTCCAATAATCTCTCTCTCTCTCTCTCTCTCTCTCTCTCTCTCTCTCTCTATATATATATATATCACTTACTATATCTATATATATATATAAAACTTACTTCCCCAAATATATTCTTGACAATAACACTTAATCAAATAAATCTCCCATAGTTTATTTCATTTCCAATCTGCTGCTTTATGCAGATTTCTAATTGATTCCTTTTTTTATTTCTGATTCTTACATTCAATGTCTTTTTATATCTATGTTAAAGGATACATCTTTTCAAGAGTGATGTCCTTATGAAAAGACACAAACATTTATTTAAACCTTCATTATTATTTTTAAACCACTTTTATTTATTTATTTATTTTATTTTTTCAAACTGCTGTTTTTATAATTAATCCTTCTTTTTTTTTTCACTAATAATCGCTGCATTACATCTTCAATATATAAATATTATTTCTTAATATTTATTCTTAAATTAGTGGTTTTATATGTATTATAATATTTATGACTATAATTATAATAATATTTTATTAATATTATTTTGTAATATTTTTTCCTTGTGAAATCTCTATTATTATGATATTTATAATGTACTAATATTAATTGTCTCGTTTATTATAATAAATGTATTATAATTATAATATTCTTGATAATAATATTTAGATTGCCATTACATTTTTGATATTTATTTATCTAGTTATTTATATTTCACACTAAAATGTGTTTTGTGATTATGATTTATTTATTGATTTGCATTTTCATGTGTTACAATTTTGGGACATTTTGGGACATGACACCTTTTCATAGTAGAGAAAGTACATCCAAAAGTATTCTAGATCTCATTCACTCTGATTTATGTGGTCCAATGTCTATTACTTCTTCGAGTGGTTTCTTGTATTATATTCTTTTTATTGATGACTACTCTAGAAAGACTTGGATTTACTTCTTGAAATCTAAGGAATCTGAGGAAGTATTAGAAAGGTTCAAGGAGTTCAAAGCTCAGGTGGAAAATCTTTCGGGGAAGAAAATCAAAGTTTTGAGATCCGACAATGGAGGAGAATACACTTCCAGCAGCTTTCAGAATTACTACATTGAAGTTGGGATTAAGAGGGAGTTCAATGTCCCTTACAATCCTCAACAGAATAGTGTTGCTGAACGAAAGAACAGGACTATTGTGGAAGCAGCGAAAGCTATAATCCATGACCAGATCTTCCAATATTCCTTTGGTGAAGCATCGAGACAGCTATCTATGTTGAGCAGAAGTCCCACGAATCTGGAGAACTGACTCTTGAAGCCTTCTGGGAAGAAGCCCAGTAAGTCATTTGAGGGTCTTTGGATGCCAGTTTATGTTCATGTACAAGGAAAGGGGGCAAAGTTGGAGCCTTACGGCAAGAAGGGATGTTGTTGATTCTGATGGGGCAGCTAAAGCTTCTGATCTACATCCCGGGCCAAGTTGTTCGAGATCGGTAGAGATGTCACATCGAGGAAGATGTTGCATACAAAGTCGAAGGGCACTTTCCGGTGGAATTGATGAAAAGTCTTCACGAGGATATGGAGTTGACCATGCTCATAGGATTCGAGAGGGGCACCAAAAGAGATGATGATCAGTTGAGCCATGGAACCTACTATTGGGCCTACAAACCACATGATTATTGGATTCGCAAAGAGACCCCTTTGAGCAAACAATGCAAGGAAGGTCGCGGCTCCAAAGACCTTCAGAGAAAGCAAAAGGCCACATAAGTTTTCTAGTTATGTTGCCTTGATGAGTCAAATTATTGAGTCTGAGCCTTCCAGTGTTGAGGAAGCTTGTAGTCAACAAGTTTGGAAAGATGCTGTGAACGAGGAGTATCAGTCAATTCTCAAGAATGATGTTCGGGACATCATTCCTAGACCCGAAGGCAAATTTGTGGTATCTTCAAAATGGCTCTTCAGATCAAGCATAAAATTTGATAGGGCATTGAAGTACAAGGCAAGATTTGTGGCTCGAGGTTTCTCACAAAAAGAGGGAGTTGATTATGAAGAAACTTTTGCTCCTGTTGGTCGCTATACTTCTGTCAGGACTATCATTGCCATTGTTGCATCTAGAGGATGGAAGATTCATCAAATGGATGTGAAGACATCCTTTCTGAATGGTGTGATCGAGGAAGAATTTTATATCGAGCAACCTAAAGGATTCAAGGTACATGGAAAGGAGTCTCATGTTTGCAGGCTAAAGAAGGCCTTGTATGGTCTTAAACAAGCTCCTCGTGCATGGTACGAAAGGATTGATCGTTACATGTCAAGCTTGGGTTTCCTCAAGAATGATGCTGACTCAAATCTATATTTCAAGGTAATTGATGGTGAAGCATTGATTTTGGTCCTGTATGTTGATGATTTGGTTCTTACTGCTGCAGAGCATCTCATTATCAAATGTAAGGAGTTGGCTTCTGAGTTTGAAATGAAGGACCTTGGGCTCATGCATTACTTCCTTGGCTTAGAAGTCTGGTAGAAACCAAATGAGATGTTCCCAAGTCAAGGGAAGTACACTATTGATATTCTGAAGAGATTTGACATGTTGGATTGCAAATCTATGTCTACGCCTATGGAAACCAACTTGCACAAGTTGAAAGAGGTTGCAACTAGTTCAGATCCTGTGGATCCCACATTATACAGGCAGTTGATTGGGTCATTGATGTATCTAGTCAACACTAGACTAGATATCTGCTATGCAGTGAGTGCTCTCAGTCAATGCATGTGTGAACCAAGGCAAATACATCTTGTTGCAGCGAAACATATCCTGAGATACTTGCGTGGCACAATTGGATATGGGCTGAGATATACTTCAGATGCAGATTTGAAGTTGCATGGTTATACTGATTCTGATTGGGCAGGATGTATCCTTGTCGGAAGAAGTACTGGATGTTGCTAATTTAGGATTTGCGGAGGTGATATCACAGTGCGGTGAGGCGGTCATGCATGGCAGTAAACCTGACAAAAGCGGTATATTGCAGCTTATTAGCAGCTCGAGGCAGTGTGGCTTGAGAGCTCATACAGGATTACGGGCAATCAATGGAGCCTACTATCATTCATTGTGATAACCGGAGCTATATGACTTTACATCAATCCTGTTTCTTGTGAGAACCAAGCATGTTGAGATCAAATATCACTATATTAGAGATATAGTATTGAGGGCTCATCCAGGTTGAAGTATATCAGCACTGATGAGTAGACAGTAAACATTCTCACCAAGCCTCTCTCTAGGATAAAGTTTGAGTACTTTCGAGATAAGCTTGGTATGGTGGAGAATATAGCCCTAACTGAGAGAGAGTCTCAGTATCAGTGTTTCTCATTAATGAGTTCTTTTCTGTGAGAGAAGTTTGAGGTGAAATCCCTTGATTAATGAGTTCTTCTCTGTGAGAGAAGTTCGAGGTGAAATCCCTTGATTAAGGAGTTCTTCTCTGTAAGAGAAGTTCAAGGTGAAATCCCTTGATTCCACCCTCTGGGAGAGCCATGGTGGATGTCATGTGTGTCACTCCATGACAGCATCACGTGAGAGAGTTTGTGATGATTTTTCTTGTACTTGTGTTTTCACCCTACGGGGACCATGGTGACGTCACGATGAGGTGACAACATCACGTTGAGTGATGGGAACTTGTACATACCATCTATGGGAGTAGCCATGATGGTTGATATCACGATGAGGTGATATCGTTTCATTTCCACATATGGTTGTAGCCATTGTGGTAGACTTCACGATGAGGTGATGTGTCTTGTGCAGCAGGAAGTATTCCTCCCTAGCTGAGAGGGAGTGTTGATGTTATTGCAGCTTCGGGCTTCATACTTCCCTATTTAATGGCAACATATCTCTAAGATGGCCGACCTCCTTTGTAATTATTATTTATTATATGTAATTATTTTCCTTGGTGGCCGACCTAGCTTTTATTTGTAATTATATTTTTTCTTTTGGTCGCCGACCTCCTTGAAGAGGTGCGACCTCTCTTGCAAAATGTATATATAGAAGTTCATTCTTCCTCATTCTATCATCAAGCAAGTTCAAAGTCTCTTCTCTTCTCTCAACTGCGAATTTTCAAGAGCAGATTGCGAATTCGTCAAGTGCAGATTTGTGTCCAAGGAAGTGCAGATTATTTGTCTATCATTGCATCTTGTGAAGGTGTTGATTATTGGCCTTGAGATTGGCCTCATTGTAAAGAGACTTGTTGCCATTATTGATATATAATAAAGAGATATTTGTTGCTGGGTTTTTCTCCCTCAGGAGGAGGGTTTTCCCAGGGTATCTGCTGTCTTTGTGTTGAAATCTTGAATTAATTTCTATGCACTTAATCTGATAATAAAATTAACACTTACAAGATCAAATAAATGAAAGTTCGCCATGAAAACATGCCCCTCTCCGGTGGAAACAAAACAAAGATAGGGGGGAAAAACCAACAATGATATCCACTTGTAAAACATAGTCGTTTGTCATTGAGACAAAAGAAAGATGAGAAAAAAATATGCATAAAGATATCTCACATATCAGTTTGTTGGACATGACATGCTAATCAAGTCAAACAAGTGTAACCAATATTAACAATTCGCTCAGGAAACCCTTTGAACTGGGTTTGGTTCATTCCATGTCTAGGTCCTTGTCTGGGTCATCTATGAGTCCAACTAGGGTCCTACGAGGTGGATTTGGATTCATCTAGGTTCACTCTGCAGCAGATCTGAGAGAACCTGAATATATTGCACAGTACCTGCAGCAAATCTAGGAAGAACCTATTGTCTTTTTTTTGTTTTTATTTTCTTTTTTTTTTGACCTCCTAGGTTAATGATTTAGCAAAAAATAACAAACTCAAACCCTAAAATTGACTTCTAAAGACCCTAAAATACAAAAACAATCACATTCTACCTCATTTTGAAAATGCGAGACACAAACCATATATACATGCTGAACATTCATTATTGATTGCCATTGCACAACTAGCATTGAAGATTGATTACTGAAGGTTTCAAAGCAATTGGACTATCATTCTTATGTGTGTGCAAAAGACCATTTGTTGCCAAGGAGATCATGAAGCAAGATTTTTTGGATTAGAGGTAAGTTTTTCTGGTTTTTTTCATTTTTTTTTATAGTCAAACACTCTTGTTTTGTTTTCATTCCTCTATGTTCAAAAATTTATATGAGTTCGGATATATATATTTTTTGTTTTCAATTGTTAGAAATGTTTGTTTCCAAACTTCTTGTGATAGGGATTACAACAGCAGCCAGTTCGAGCTCGGTGGGCCAACCACATTTCAAAACAAACACAAATTCACTACAATGTAAGCACATTGACATAATACAGCAGGTTCCAGTTAGTGGGGGATATGTTTGGGTTTGCAATGGTTGTGATGTAAAATACAAAAACTCATACAGCCGAGCAAAAGTCCATTGGTAACGGTACCCCTATGAAACTTTGCCTTTGGTGAATTTTGTACTTGGTGACCATGTCATTCTTGCCATGTTATCATTGTCAAACCAAGATTTCATTCCTGTCCAAATATGAACTCATGAAGTCTTGGTCAAGCTTGTCAATTAATAATGTTGCAACTACCAAAGGATGAGATATACCAATTGAAGATTATAAATTTCCTCATTGTTTGATACCTCTAACACAAAAAGGATGAAATGTTGAAGACTTCAACCTAACTGCAATAGTGGCAAGTCATAAGAGAAGCGCAGCTCAAAGTAAAAATGTCCAACTTGAATTGGGTGCTATTCCAAGGTGGCTTAACCATGTCAAAATTGAGCCCATAATCCAATTAGTGTCAAACACAATTCAAAATCACACCTTAACATGATGAACAGAAAATCAGCAATATTGGTGCAAGTTTGTAGTGGCACAACCATACCAAAAATGTGTCCATATGTAGTGTCTAGCCCCAAACTATTTTTTTTATTTTTTGAGTTTGCACTTGCAGTCTGGTGTATGAATGTGTGTATTGTAGATGACAGTTTATATAGAAAGTTGCAGCATTTAAAACAATGAACTAATACACAACTTCATTCAAATATAATGCCAAACATGATGTAAAAAGCATTACAAATAAGTATGAAACTTAACACCAATAACCAGATGGATTACTTGCATTAAATGGACAATTTTACACATACCCAGCACTGTTGTTCATGCACAGGTCTGATATTTTGTTATCTACAGCCAATAGGACCTTCAAAATGCAATCACAAACCCCCATACATAGCTTGGTTCACTTGAAGAGTCAGCTGGGCACGAAAGGAGATGCTGGATGCCACCACAAGGAGTGCAAATATGAAATATCCCAACTAGGATATTGATGAATTTTCTGATTTTTGAAACACAAACTTCTACCCTAATTTCTGCATTTAAATTTTTTTGGTAAAAACCCTAGTTGCTGATATAAAACATCTGAGATGAAACAAGCATGAACAGCAACATAAACTCATCAAATTGCTTCAAAGAATATGATGAACACATCTAACAATAAGCATGAATGTAACCAGAAATATATAGCACCAATTTGTCCACCCAAAACATGCAAATTCTGATTACAAGTTTATTCAGTCTGCTGTTACAAAATCAAACCTATTACTTATGCAAGTTCACCACAAAAACGGGCTCCAAACATGCCCAGCAATGTACAATAGTTTGTTGATATGAAGAAACCCCACTTACAAGCCAAAACATGAAATGAATGATGACCTAAACTAACCCTAGCTGGGAAAACTTGCTCCAGCTCACAAAAATGCAATGATGAATGCAAATATATGATGGAAATGTCTTCAAAACCCTACCACAAGAGTGTGCTGGCCTGCTGGTCTGAATTTAGGGTTTGCAACCCTTGAAAACTTGTCAACAACCTCCAAACTTGCCAATTTTACCCTTCCAAAACGAAGTGCTCCTCTTGCAACTTGGGCACTCCTCTCTAGGGTGAAACCCTAGGTCAATACAACACCAAATCTGCCCTCCTCAAGTCGCCTAGGCTGATGAAATCTGAGCATGAACATCTAGCATAAAACTCCATTGAAGCACAAGTGAATCTCCGGCATGAAGTCCTCCTTTGAAGAGCCAGGCTTTCGTCCAACTCTATTATTCACAAGGGTTTTCATCCTTGGAATAGCTGTAATAACTATTGATCTAAAAAAAGCAGACTAATTCCCATCATATGAAAACCTTCAAATGACAGTTTATATAGCAATCACTCCTTATTTCTCCAAATAGGTCAGCCCAATTTGGGCACCACTTTTCCCCTTTTAATTTTGCTTTTTATTTAAATTTTTATCCCCTCATTTGGGCGCCAAACCCCAATTCAATTTATATTATTATTATTATTTTATGTTTTTTTATTATTATTATTTTTTCCCTCCTTATAACTCCTAAAGGGGTTGCCTGGCCCCAAATAAAATATTAAAATAACTTTGACACCAAAATTCAAATTTAAATCTTATTTAACCTCCTTCCCTAGGGCGCCAAAAATCAAAATGATATAATATTATTTGTCCCTCTTATTTTCTCTTACTCACCCAAAAGGGACATTACAATCCTCCCTTCCTGAAATTGCTTGTCCTCAAGCAATAACAAGCATACCACCACCTAGATCCCATATCATCACACTACCACATCCAACAAAATTGGGGAGATAGATGTACCTCAAGGAACTATCAACATCAACTAACTCTCCAACTTCGAAGGATTCCCCCGTGAATGTGCAAAACGCCCCTTGTAGGTGCATAGAAGAACAAAGCAGCCCCACCTATGTTGCTGATATAAATCAGAACAGAAACCTTCCAACTGAAAATCAGACCCAAGTGAGTGCCAATATCATCACCACTGTCATATGATGGTACAGTATCACCCATACGTCATTCCCCAATGATGAAGAGATGATCCAAACCTCTCCAAAACACCCAAACAGTTGTCGTCCTCCAAGTAGCCTGCAGGATTTCAACATGCGATTGAGCAAAAAAGTCATCCCTTAGCAAAGAATGGAGTGGATCTTCATGAACTAGGGCAAGAAGGTCAAGATCTTCATGCTTTTTCCAATCCCTATGACATAATCCAGCTAGAACACAAGTATTAGTAACTCAAAACCAAACACTATGGCAATACCTCCATACCTTACCTTGTGATAAAGTGCAACTTCACCTCCCAAGTATGCCCAATAAAGGCAAGTGTCTCCATGGCATGCATCACAAATTTCTGAAATAGAGCAGCAACATACTCTACCAAAGAGTCATCAACATGATGAGACTCATCACAAGCAAACTCTTCAAGTGCTCCATGGATGATCAAAGACCAAACCAAATCTGCATTACCCATATCTCCATCTACATATGAGGGCATAATACTAGTGGCTTGATCCACAAAGTGTATGCTCCATAATGCCATCCAAGCCTATGATGTGAGCCTTCAAATGGCTCTCTAAAAGAGGTGACACCAAATTCTCATAAAGCAAGCTACGTGTACAAACAAAGAATTCTGAAACATACCTCAAACCTGATTGGTCCACTTGTTTGGCCATCATACAAGGCTCATTCCTCATATGAGACATACTTTGAATCTTCTTTGCCTCTCTCATGACATGTCTTACTAACTTGATCCTCGTGTCTTGGACACATAAATGAGACCTCATGTTTGTCTCCCAAACGAGTGCCAACAATAGAAGATGTCTTCTTACTATCATCCTCATGAGTAGGAGCAGCCAACTCGAGATTATGCATAACCCAAAGATCATTGTTCCAAATCAAAAAATCAGAACAGTTATCATACCTTTCCATAATATCTTCATTTGAATTTGCATCCATGATGTGTGCCATAAGTCCTGAAAGTAGGGCAGCCTCATGCTTCACCAAAAAGACATCAATATGATGGGATTGTATCTCATCACAAGTGAACTCCTCAAGTTCTTCATGAGTGACCAAAGGCTCAACCAAATCTAAACCACCAATGTCTCTACCTATACATGTATACATCACATCGTTGACTGGTCCAAAAGGTGTATGCTCAGCTAACCCATCCACATCTATTTGAGCCTTCAATGGGCTCTCTAAAAGAGGTAACCCACAATCCTCATGATGTAAACTATGTGTATAAACAAAATTTTCTGAATCATACCTCTTTTCATGTTCACCCAAATTTGAATGTTCTCCTTCCTTGCTGACCTCAAGTGGCTCATCCCTTGCATGCTCAACCTTAACACATTCTTCCCTTGGAAGAAATAGTGATCTAAGATATGATTCCCTTTGTTGCCTTGCATGATCTAGATGGCTACAACATTCCTTGATCTCTTGCAAGTGTTGTTAGTTTGGGCAGCCAACAAATTTGCTATCCTAGCTCTTTGCAACCACCCTTCACACATATCTTGTGTCTTCTTCACATCTTCCCTAGTATGATATGCAAAATCAGAACTTTTGTGGCTTGGATCCACCATACATTCCTCATTTTTGACACTCACATCTTGAGTGCCAACATTGGGGGATCCATCAACACCATTCCCCACATGTGACATAGCTGCAATCTCATGGTTATGCACAGGAATATGATTGTTGTCATAAAACAGAAAATCAGAACTTATGTTATACCTCTTTGTAGTGCCTTCAAGGGACTCAAACAAGTCTTCATCCTTTGCTAATTACCCATCGTCAAGTGCTGGTCCAAGAGATGTCTTCAATGGAAAATCAACTATGTCATGTGCTATAATTTTTGTCCCCTGGCTGCAAACTACATATTTATGTGCATAGGTCTCCTTTATCTTCATGACTTCATCATGGGATCCTCTATGTCCTTCCTCCATTTCTTTTCTTCTCAAAGCATCTGATTATATCTCACCAAGTGTGAGGAGATGATCTCTATCGGCAAGTGTAGGTAGTTTGACTTCACTACCACCAAAGCCTCCTTGAGTTTGTGCAAGTCATCGAGAGATATACCTCCTTCAAAATCTGCATGATTCTCTAAAGCCTTCCAACATAAACCTGCCATCAACTTATGAACATGATCAAAAAATGAGCTAGGGCTGCCACAATCTTACCTTTGTTTTCCTTCAATTGCCCTTCCAAGTGATGTGACTTATGCGACCCAAAATCTCCGTGCAACATTTATGATTTGTCTTCAAAATCACCTTCATAAATCTGATCAATCATCATTGATTTGGCACATCCTGTGACAGCATGCCCTTCTTCCTTGTGGTCATTATGCAGACACATGTACTTATTAGTTGATGTAATGTCCCTTTCGCGGTAACCACGCAAAATACTATTTTAGCCTTATAATTCCCGAGGGCTAAAGGCACAATAAGGGGATCCTTTGCTTAATTACTTAATATTGCCTAAGTGTCAAGCTAATATTTAAAAGGTAATATTAAATAATTAATTAAGCAAGATGATAAGTGACTTAAATGAAATATTTAAAAGTGCACTATATAAAGTCACTTCATAATTTTGAAGGGAAATTAAGTGGGAGAGTTATAAAGGAAAAAATAGAGCTCATTCGGGACTTTTTGAATGAATATATCTCATGAAGATATTGGTCGAACCTTCTGGTTTGGACTGGAAAAACCCTCACAGCCAGTTTCGAGTGTGGAACCATCACTCCTAGCTGCTCAAAAATCGAAGGTTTTAGTAAGAAGAACAAGCTACAGCCGGATTTCGTGATTTCTACTCAGTGGGTTTATTTTTGGTTATTCCCTTGGCAATTTTTGGTGAGAGACTTTGCAAATCGAAGGCCCTATTCAATGTATAACCTTGGGCGCACCTTCAGCAAGTAAGACAGCAAGAGAAGACCCTGTTTTTTTGTGAGAATCCAAGAAATAAGCAAGGACGTGTTTGTATGGAGAAGTTCGATGCATTTTCCAGTCACCATTTTGTGCATAGACGTTTTTAAGAGACCTTGGAGGGGATGTGTTAAGGATGGCATATGAAAGGTAATTTTGACTATTATTGGGAAGTAAAAATATTAGAGAGGCCGATATATTTGTAATTTTGAAGAATACGCCATCTGTAAGGAGTTTGTCGGGTGTGTTGAAGTCAAAGGTGCAGCCCTCTGCATATTAATCAAATTCGTTTTATTTGATTGAGGCCTTTATTTGACTCAATTCCTATGGGAAGAAATCACTGTCAAGACCAGCTACCTAGGCATTACCGTTGAAGACAAAAATAGTTGATTCTGTGAAGGTATCAAGTGGGTACATGAAAAAATGTCATTGCTAGGAGCCATCGACTTCAGACATTAGTGTGTTCTCAGATTTGAGTGATTTCCAGTCTAATCTAGGCATTGCATTCTCAGGCTTAGACATCATACCCAGGTTCTCTCATTGCAAAGATATTCACAGTCAATATAAACTGGTCTGTTTATGTATTGCTGTCATAAAGTTACTTCCACAACAATAAATGTTAGAATCACTTATGCTGGGTATTTGCATTGAGTTGTCACAACACTACTTTTATCATTGCAATATGTAGCATGTTTGCAGTCAAATAGCTGGAGTTGAAATTGCATTCCAAGTGTTTGCATAAATGCCTCATAGCTGCATATTCACTTTAAGTCTAAAAATCAGAATATAATTGCATTGCTTAGTTACTTGGCATTTTCAGTCATTTGCATTCTTGATAGAAGACATCAATTGCATACTTCAACATCACATGGAAAAGGAAAACAACACTATCCATCATTTGCATACTTCGACATCACATGAAAAAGGAAAACAACATACTTACTGGTTAGAGTTGTATGACAAGTATTTGTAAAAATTCCAGTTTGGTGTGGCTGTCTTTGCACTTCACTTTACAGTCAATTAAGGAGTTGAAGTTAATTGGCAACATTGTTGGAAGTTTAATTATGCTTGGATATCATTGTATGCACAAGGGAACTACATCATATGCTGGAACTAGTGTATGCAATATCTATTTGATAGAACTCCAAGCATCCAAAATAGAAAATTAAAGGCCAATTCAGCAGGGCTCCTTACAGTTGATGAACCCTCATCCTGCTAAAAGCATGTGAGAACAACTTCACCTTTTTTAGGTCTTGCATTCTTATCACTAGAGCTCAACATCTATGGTTCATCCTTATATGTGAGTCTCATAGTTTCAAACCACTTCCAGGGTGTTGTAAGAGAGGGGGACCACTGCGTGCAAGACCCCAAGTCACAAAGGGTCAAGATGCGAGAGGCTGCCCTAACTTACCTCAGCTAAGTGTAATGTGTAGGGTTATGAGGATGAGAATGATGAGGACTATGATGCCCTACAATCACTCTGCAATCCCGAGTTTCAATGCAGGGCTAGGCGAGTCAGTTTTTAGGTTCAACTCTGCGCCTCAGGGAGCTCTCTGCCCAAGGACGTCAGTGCAGACTCTAGACGACAGTGCGGCGCACTAGTGTCTCTAAAGTGCGTTGTAGTCTGTACGGTCAAACAACAGCAAAGACAAGGTTGAACTCACCAAAACAACTAACGACCTAGCTACTCAACTAAAAGGCCAGAATGACACTAGCAAGTAAACAAAGTATTCTCTAATATTGTAAGCAAATAAGCAAGAGTAAGGAAAACAAGGAGGATCTCACCGAGGAATTCATTCGCCAGCTGATCTTCCGAGAAGCACACTCACCTACACACAGAAAGAGGGAAAATGTTGGGTGGCTATATAGGGGTCTGCCTCAGTCAAACCCCCATTTAGGTGTTTCCACCTCCACGGACAGCCAAGGAAACGAGATAAAGAAGCGATAAAGTAACAAGAATACAAACACTACAAAACAGTGTTATGCTACTCAACCAAGTGATAGAGGAGAGGAGAGGGAAGCTTACCACCTCCACCAAGAGCACTCAAGGCTGCTTGGGGGAGAAATGAGAGGAACTCAAGCCTCTGCTGCAATGGCGTGGTCCCAAACGTGCTCTACCGAAGTGACGGAGTGGAGCTTTTGTTGCAATGGAATGCTTGGATGCTTGGAGTGAGTGAAAGTGAGCTTGAGAGTGAATGTGAAAGTGCAAGAATGAAAGCTTGATGTGATGAAGAGTTCTTAGAAGATGAAATGCTTGTTGAAGGGGTGAATATGAAGAATGAGGGAAGAAAACAGCCATATTCGGGTCAGTCGACCGAAGGAGGCGTTACAACTTCACTGCCAGTGAGAAGAGTAACGCCTTTGTTGGCTCAGCCACAGGAATCTGCCAGGGACGTAAGCGCGTCACGCGGACGTCTGCGTGCCGCGCAGGCGTCCCCAACAGCAACGCCCCCACCGACACACAAAATAGGCACCAAGTGGACTGTCATTAGTGGGCTTAAGTGGAATTAAGCCTCCAAACTTGGTTTTCTAAGGTGGACAAAGGCAAAAAGGGGAATTGCACATAGGGTGCAAATTCGCTCTTATACAAGTGTAATATCCATGACAAACCATACATTATCAAATTGTAGGACCTTCTTACTAGGCCATCCTTTAGTCTTTATGATCAGCTCTTCAACAAAATGTTTCTCATACAATTCCAATAGGTAGTCATCAAATGTGATCATGTGCATGAAACAAGGACCATCAAACTTACTAGGAAATGACATACCTTGTGTGTAGCTTTGTCCCATGAACATCCTTCCATGTATACCCTCATTGGTTGTTCCAAAAGTTGTATCATCTATGTGAAAACCACCTCATAGGTGACTGTTTTTCTAATTTGACATCTTCTTCATCTAATTTCTATTTTGAAGCTAGAGTTGCATCGTAACAAGCCAGCTCCTTGAAGATAATGTTCTTTTCCACATCCTTCCACATCATCTTTCTCAACCCTAAATCAAACTTCTCTACCATGCCATGCAAAAGGGCTATGATCCAAGTCGTTTTGCTCATCACATTCCTTGCCACCATGATGTAGAGATAATGTGGTGATGCTATGCTCAAGAGATGAGTCAATGGTAGTACCCATATCTTCATGTGGCTGATTACAAGGAAGCGATTCTTCTTTTATCACTTGGACATTTTCAACATGCTCTTCTTCAATGGCTGTTCTAGAACCTTGTTCACCTATAGGTTGATCAATGACTGCAGATTTAGAACCCTTGATAAACTCCTCATAGAGATTTCTAGATATTTCAGATGTGGATAAGTTGCTATAGAGCCTAGATTGTCTTGATAGGGAATCTCCATACCACTGCAAGCTACGAGCTAATCTCTATTCTGACAACATAAATTCTTGTTGAAGATTATTCAAGATGTCCATAACACTTGGCTGCTCACGTTTCTTTGATTCCCTCTTTTTCTTGCTATTGTCCCTCCAATACTCTGTATAGCAACTAAATGAGAGATCATTTCTAACCTCTTATGGAAGTGCAAAGTACCTTTCATGAGCAACCATTATATCATCAACAACTTCAAAACCCATGATTCTAACTGCATCATAGAATCTAACCCTCCAAGCTAGCAGGATCCAAGCTCTAATACCACCAAAATATCCCCACTAGGATATTGATGAATTTTTTGGTTTTTGAAACACAAACTTTTTCCCTAATTATTGTACTTCAATTTTTTTACTAAAAACCATAGTTTCTGATATAAAACTTCTGAGATGAAACAAGCATAAAACAACAACATAAACTCATCCATTTGCTTCAAAGAATATGATGAACACATCTAAAATTAAGTATGAATGTAACCAGCAATATATAGCACCAATTTGTCCACCCAAAACATGCAAATTATGATTACAAGTTTATTCAAGGTTGCTGCTACAAAATCACACCTATTACTTATGCAAGTTCACCCTCCTTATTTCTCCAAATAGGTCGGCCCAATTTGGGCAACACTTTTCCCCTTTTAATTTTGCTTTTTATTTAAATTTGTATCCCCTCAATTGGGCGCCAAACCCCAATTCAATTTATATTATTATTATTTTTGCCCTCCTTATAACTCCCAAAGGGGTCGCCCAGCCCCAAATAAAATATTAAAATAACTTTGGTGCCAAAATTCAAATTTAAATCTTGTTTTACTTCCTTCCCTAGGGTGCCAAAAATCAAGATGATAAAATATTATTTTTCCCTCTTATTTTCTCTTGCTCACCCAAGAGGGACATTACAAAATAGCACCGAAAACCCTAGATGCCTGCTGCAGCAATTCCCACACCCTGCTTGAAGTTGTACAGCCCCTATGGGCAGTTGGAAATGCAATAAACCACTTTCAAACCTGCTCAGTGTAATGTCCCCTTCTAATTAATCTTCCGAGAATCAAAGGATTAGCCTATCACGTCGACCCTCGTAGGCTAATGATTCTGCATAGAGGGTCACTTGAACGAGCACTTGGTCATGAATTTGCAATGTTGATATTTGGAGTATGGTGACGAGGTGAATTTGTGCATTTGGTGTGATAATTGTGCTTAAAATTATGATCTTCACCTTTAATTTCACCATCCTTGGTCTAGGGACCATGTGTCTTTAAAATGGAGGGGTCACTTTATATTTTTCAATTACTATTCATTACTAAAGTGAAAAAAGTTATAGCTTAAGTGAATAGTACTCACTTTAATGAAAAATGATTTCAATGTAAAATTATAAAAGAAAGAGGAGAAGTTTGACCCCCTCATGTTTTGAGTTATTTTGCTTGCTTTGGCTTGTGAGTTTGGAGTTTGGGAGAGAGGGAAAACTAGGGTTTCCTGATTTTTGCAGTGGGTGAGCCTAGAGGGGGCTTGTTGTTCGCTTACGAGCTGCTTGAGGGTGTGAAACACCACCTTAAGGTTGCTGATCTGAGTTGGTTACTTCATTTGGAGCCATATATTGCTGTTTGCAAGTTATTAGAGCTATCTTTTGAAAGGGACTATGCTGCCATTGACTCCATTTTCATCTACAAGGGAGCTGTTCGCATTTTAGAAGGTTTTGGAGCTGATTTTTGCATCTACAGCCAGCCACCCTTTCATGAAGGTTTCAATCAGCATAAAGAAAAAAAACGCCTCCTTATAGTGGCTGCAATCACTTCCAAAAGGGGCGCCCCTACCCTAAAAAGCTTCTCAATTCGTCTTTTGGTGGGAGAAGCTTGTCATTTGAAAGTTGTAAGCACTTATTTGGGGTTTGGTACTGTAGCAAAACACTATTAACAGGGCTGTATGGCTGTAAGTTGAATTATTGCATATGATGTATCTAGTTTTGAATCCTATGTAAGTCATCTATTTTATGTAATCTCTAATGTAATGAAGAACTCATATTTGGCTTCAAGTATTAAGTGTTTTTATCCGATGTATCTTAGTAGACTAGTTTAATCGAAGTTTATACTTCATGCACATGTCCTTTAGCTCTTATTTAGTGTTATTAGCAAGTAACTCAAAAAACAAAAAGACAAAAAAAAACAAGAACAAACAAAAAATCAGTCCTACAAACTCCGTGAAACAAATCAACAGAGGAGTGGTTCACTACACTCAGATTGCCAATAAAGTCTACATTTGACCTCCTTATACTCAGCAAATGATATCAATATGATACATTTCTGCCCTATAAGTCTGCTCATGCAATAAATAGGGGTACAGCCTATCCAAGAATGGCTCGACCAGCAAAAACAAGAGTTAACTGATTTGAAAATTAATGCCACAACCTTGTTTGTTCCTCAACCCAATACTTCAAATATTCAGACCTGAAAATCCTCCAAAAACTCGTAATTCCTGAATGGAAATCACCACAAATCTCCCAAACTGGATCTTCCACCAACATAGGAGATGTCGCCTACAAGGGATTTCATCCTCACAAACCCTCATGAAGAATAGCTCCTCCAGCAATAGAGAGTATTCACATCCAAAATCAACATAAAGAATGAGCTCCTCAAAAATTTGTTTTATATCACTCACAAAGCCCCACGCCCTTACTTGCTATTCACCTTTTAAAAAAATTCAACTTTAATTTTTATTTCTCCAATGTGGTGCCCAAACACATAAAAGGGCCTTACTTTTTAAATTAAATATCTTACTTTATCCTTAGCCCCCACAATAGACCCTTAATTAAAATAACGATAAAGTTAAAACTTTAATTCAACTTTATTTATTTATAACTTATCGTTATTTAATTTAAATTCACCGGACTATATCCAATGCCAAAATGACATTGAGAATAACATCCACCAACAATACTAAAAATAGCAAGATAGACAACTGGCTTCGTCGGTGCCCGAGACTGACTAAAAATAATATGGGAAAAACACAAAAAACACTCCAGAAAAGGGTGTAATGCACCTTACAACACCAAAATGTTGAAGAAGCTAACACCAAGGTTCCCTAACCACAACTTGTTAGCCAACAGGAACTGTTGAATAGGCTAACTCTACCACTCCACTTAACAGGTTAGGAAGGGGACATTACACCATATTTATAAGATGGCAAAGACAAGTCTAAATTCTGCCCAACAAAGAAGACTTAAGTGAAATGTCATCTTTCCAATGTCCAAGCCAATATGAAATGGAGCTTTAACTGACAAGACATATAGTGATCCGTGCCTAAAAATTTAAGGTGTGACTCTAAAAACAATGATGTTACTCCCCAATTTTAAGTGATTGCAAACTCATGTTAGAATCATGCTTAGACACTTAATTCATTCAAAAACATTTTCAAGCACACTTTTACTGATAATCTGCCACTAAATCATTGTCAGGTGCATTTTAGAAAGGGTGAAGCCAGCAAGAAATAGCCCCCAACTTTAAAGACAAGACAATAAGATGAATGTGGTGCACTTTTAGAGTGGCGCTGCCACCAAAGAATTCTGCCCATTCATAAACAATTGGCCAACTTAAAAATATGACACCAAAACAAGTGGTTTTAAACAAAAATCAGCAAAAGAATGGTGCCACCTTATCCAAATCAGCCTATATTAAGAAGAAAGTAGGTTTTAAAGCTTGGGATGAGAATCTATTTTAGACTAATTGTTTTTAATTAACTGTTTTAGAATTAGATTGCTTTAAAGTAGTTTTATTTTCTATTATTTGTAAATAAGGATAGGATTATTGAAGATCAATGTTTTTGTAAAGTAGTTTAATTTTCTATTTTTTGCATATAAGGATAGGATTGTTGAAGATCAATGTTTTTATGGGAATATTTTGTTATTATTATATCCCTCAAAACTACCTCTTGAGAGTTTATAAGTAAGTGCTTTGTGCACACAATTTGTAATAAGAGTTGATGTCAGACTTATGTTACAGAAGTTTCCTTTTATACTTTAAAGTTGAATCATTGTGTTGTGTATATGAGAATTTGATAAGTTAGTAATAAAAGGATTCATGTTTAACTTTGTGCAGCACTTGTCTGATGTAACTTTGTATGTTTCTAAGTAATTACTTCTTTTACATCTTGCACTATGTTTCTTGCTGTTAGTAGTACACTTTCTTTGTTAAATCAATCCTATTGTTGATGCAAATCCATTGGTTTCTGTTTTATCCAATGGAAAGCATTTGTTTTCAATTCATATTATTATTTAGCTACATAAATACAAAAACCTAATAGTAAGACAAAGACATTTCAAGTCTTGTCTTCAAACCTCCAAGATCAAAAAGATAGATCAACTTTGCTTTCAAGTTATTTGTTTTCATGTAAAACCCCAAAAGATAAATTGTACATTGTACATAAATAGTGAGTTTGTTTGTTGTTTTAGATTTTAGGAGTAGAATAGATCATAGGGAGCTTCCCCTGCACATTTGAAGAGAGGATTTACTCACAAAGAGATGTTGCTACTCTTCCCAGCCTATAAATGGTTTCATGTAACCCTTTTTCTTTCCCTTCATTCACGCCCATAGGAGAACATTTTGTATTCCACGTTTTGTTGTATTGTTTTTTCCAATTAATGAGATGTTTTTGTATTGTGTTTCCTTTTTTGTGATGTCTTCGCATTTTCTTCATTTAGATGTTTCAAATGATCTTATTTTAGGTGTTTTAAGGATAGTCTAACTCTATACCAAACTGATAAAACACCAATCTCCTAAAACCCAAAGATCCTAGAAGTTCTACACTGCAACTACATGCAGTTGTCTAGAGGCAGACCCAATCATTCTCCCATACAAAAATTATTTGTATTATGTCAAATTTCAAACTTCACCTTGTTTGTCTATGTTGTTTTCATTATCTTTTGTTTGTATCTTTGCAGAATCAATGAATATAGCATTCAAATGAATTTGTCATGAAAAAACAAGTCTCAAAGGATGAAGAGGTAACTGAGCTTTATCAAGGTGTAAAGGTCGTCTACAAGCTCTTTCATGGATGTCTCTAGGCTTCAAAAAGGATTTGGGGTGGATATGTTACTGCTGACACAACTAGATGAATCATTACAATAGCAATCATGGTTATCATATTCATCAGAAGGACAAGACCTAAAAGCATAGGAAGAGGCACATTAAGGAGTGGATCTACAGTAATCCCTATACCTAACAGGCATACTTTACAACTTTCATAACATGCTAAAACTGAACGCTACATTCATACAAGCATGTACTATACGAAAGAAAATTTGTCTCATTAAGGAAGAAAAGATTATTGTACCTTAGTAACCTCCCGCTGCATCCTCTTCAAATGTGGCATGAAATCAGTCTTATCAGGTTGATTGCAGCAATATAAATTTGATATCCAAACAATAGAGTCACCAAATCAATGATGGGAACAACCTTGAAGCACCAACTGATCTTCAAGGGCTGCAAAGAAATTCTAGCTTCACTCCATCAACATAGTCATCAAAGTACCTTGAACCACTTGAATTCTCCCCAGCAAGGCGCCATTTGTCAGCACTCAAAGCTGCAGGCTCCCAATACCCTAAACATAAGCCACCTAAGCTCCAGGGGATGCCAACTTAGAGAGACAAGCTTGAAACTTATGATCAAGGAATAGCTAAGGACCAATTCATGAGATAAGGTACATTTCTCCTTTAGCCTCTGCTAGGTCAAGGGGTGTTCCCTAAGGTCTTAAGATGAGACAATTAAAGAAAAATGAACACTTAGACACATCTCCTTAACAGCCATACCCAAGGTGTTATGAATCCCAAAGATTTTTCACTAGATTCTTAACAGCATTGACTGCAAACAAATCTCCAAGACCTCCAACAAGTAACTAAATACATCCTTGCACATGTAACAAAAGATATCAATAGTATTAAATCTCTACAAGTAAACCTCCTTAACTAGACATACACATATGCAAGATGGAAACATGCTATTATGATCCTCTAATGATTTATCAGTTTGAGCCTGCTTGAGATGTGGCATAATTTGCACTACCATCACAAAAGCATGTAGAAACCTAAACTACTCCTGTACTACCAACAAAGAAGGATTTGAGTTAAAATATGTTTAGCCTTTCACCAATCAAACTATTGCCTACTCCAATGGGCAATTGAATCAAAGACATGCAAAGAGGATGAGAGTACGCATGTAAACCACAATAGAACAAGACCTACATACACATACAAATCAAAAATAGAGATATCTGCAACTAGACATGCTTCACATTATCCATCTCAAAAGCTACAACAACCCACATATACAAGAGAAGACCATTACAAAACCATTTGCAATGCATTAGAATGTTGTCACACATTAATCTAACTAGCCAACAAATGTGGCAAGAGGAAACCAGTAGCTGGGCTCAAAGGTTCCCCTGAATTGTTACGATCTTCCATTGAGACATTTAGTTTCAGCTGTACCTTGCATACCTTCCTCAAGCTTACAACATATGTTCTCAGCTCTTACAGAATTTGATATGCATCACTTGATGCCCTAAATTCAACCTAGATACATACATCCAGAAAATTGGCTCAAGGACCAACCCCAAAAACATCTTTCTTTCATTTATTTATAACATTTTAGTTTACAATCAACCTTTTGGGCATAGGAAACAACTGGCACATCATGCCAAATCGGCATTCATCTGCAAGCAGAAAACTTGCACTTGTACAGGACAAAATCCTTGTTGGATCTGCTCCCTCATACACTGGTACAAGAAGGAAGAAGCTACATGTGAATATAAATCAGCACATTCACATTGTAGTCCTGTAATAACACAGTAGAAACCTATAGCCTGTGCAAATATTATCTTGATCCATGTCCATCTCATACTCTGCCATAAATGAATTAACCAACCAAGAGGTTACCTATATATTTTGAAATCACCTTCATTACTCTGCACACAGCTCCAGGAGTATTAACAACATCACACATGGCCCCAAAGGCCACCAGTGAGCCCAACAATGCCACCAAGGATAAGAGGAAAGCACCAATGCAACAGCCAATGGGTAAAACCATGCTGATTAGGCAATGACGTGATGCCATAGGTGCCAAAAATCATCTTGGTAAGCAAAAGCAAAACAAACACCTTCACAGCAAAACATTCACACTAACAATGCAATCAGATCTCCATGCTAGACAGGAAAGAAGTAAATGCTAAAATAAGACATGGATATTGCCAAATAGGAACAAAGAGGAACCACACAGCAGACAGGCAGCCCATGGCACATATTTTGAATTTTAGACAAGCCTTGCTCCACATAGGCTTTGAACTCTCATCACATGATGTGAACCCCCACATGTTTTAATTTTAAAGCTTATTACAAAAATAATTTGGAGTAAGAGCCGAGTCATCCATGCCATGGGCTCCACCATCCAACTTTAGCAAAGTGACATATTGCACCTTGTAGGTGGTCCATGTATTCCATCACAATTGAGATATCCATCCACATAAAATTAAAATACATTGAACTCAGGGCCACAAGATATTAGTGTTGAAAGCAATTAAGCCAATCCCACGGAAACTAGTGGATTGGCCAGCATTAGAGCATTTAGCAAAACTACACACATGGCCATATTAAACCCTAATATAAGTTATCTCAGATCAGCTGTCATCACAGAGTTATAAGAGCATGATAGCACAATTGCTCAAATTTTGCAGATACAGGGATGGATGCTAACACAACCATAGACACAATGAACCTAAATTCCAGACATTTCCTTTACAATTACTTTCACAAGTAGTTTTCAACATGTTATTATTTAATTTGGAGTGCTTATAGTTTAATTCAATCACTTAACAAGAAATTACTTAAGTCAAAGAAGGCATACAACCTAGATTGCAATCATTGTCAAATAGAGCCCTACATATCAATGAAATGGATGGATTAGAGATAGGCAAGATAGTAGACACAATAGAGAAAGTTGTAATAGACTAGTCAGAATTTGTATGGAATGGCACTTGTTTATAATCTAACCTTTGCCCAATAGCGATCATACCAATTTTTGCATCTGTCTTCCTGCATTAAAAAAATAGTTTTGTCATGTTCTTAGACAGAAAGATTAAATATTTCTAGCACTGCTTTCTTCATAATTAAGCATCCAAAATATTGACAAAGAAAGCTAACAAAAGCATATTTAAGCAATTGAATTTCAAATAAAATTGTCATACTCAAATTCCCTTTTTCAACAAAATTTTAACCACATCCTTCCATTGATGGTTATGTCAATTTCTTTCAATATCTATGTTTTCCCAACAATGCAATTGTTTAGTTTGTGGCGAATGCCCATGTTATCATAGAAAGATTATTCACATATCATCCAGTCTCAATTGAACCCTTGCCACAAATCGCATCAAAGTATTTGTTGAAGAATCTAAACTGGAGAATTTAAAGCTAGTATCTTCTCCAAACAAACTGGACAAAATTCTGTAGAATTGAACTCAAAAGGAAAAGCAACACTCTGTTAAAAAAATAATCAGAGTACTCATTATAAGGTACATTAACAAGGATTTTATGCAGTGAACTTCTAAACTTTTTCCATTGTCATGTGCTCTACTGAAATTTTAGTACATCAAATTAACAAGGATTCAAATCATCTCTAGACTCTCCACTATCATGTGACATTTAATGAAATTTTAGTACATCAAAGACAGTCAATGCATATCCAACATATTAGAGAATTAAATGAAGGGTTAGAATCAGATCACTAAACAAAATGAGTTTCTAAAAATTACATAAAAGGACTAACTCATCCTGTAATAGAAATCCCTCTGAAATTTTAAACGTTTTTAAATGTGTAATCCAAGACCTCTTTGGTGTAGTATCTCCTATGACTGACTCCCTTTGGCATTCTTTGCCTTTGGAACCATCTTGAAGCTATAATGTCCTGCCCAGTTTTGTACTTAGCTCAACCAGATTTTTTCCAATTTACCAACTGTTCTTTCCAAGCATATTGACAGGCATTTCATCAAACACTTAACTCCTGACTGATATGAATTGGATTTCCAGTTTGAGTTCAATATTTGACAATTGTTTCTCACAACACATTCAATTTAAAGAGTCTCACTAATGCAGATACAATAAATATAAACATCCATATTACCAACACCAATTTGAATATCACAGATATGTCATTTGACACAAACATTACATTCCAGGATAAGATTGGCAGATTAAATACATGCAACTCTGATATTAAATGACCAGGAATAATACATTATTAACAAATTGTAGATATTGCAATATACTCTGACGTGGATTGCTACAGTCTGGTTATCATAGCAGTATGCATAAGTCAGCAGTTTCAATGCCCAGAACTGCCTGGTCATTTCTTTATACAGGCCTTCAGAAAACATCTACTACAGCAAGAGAATGTTGTCATGCCTTCACCAGAATTGAATATAGAACAGCTTCAATTACTTGTTGGCAGATTGGCATAGAAGTATAAATAACTCCAAGAGTGAAGGATTTGTCACAGCAGCATTATTTTGCATCAGATTACAATGCTTTATAAACTCTACCTCTGAGTGCTTATTCACAGTTAATAGGGAATCACCCAAACTGCACCTACTGCAGGTCAACTTCTCTCCAAACCCTACTGCCTTCTCTAATTCCACGCCCTGTCCATGTGATACTATGCTTCAGGTCTCACGGTTCCTGTTTGATGTTGTGGCCCTTATATATATTTTCAATTCCTTTAAATTCAATTGCTGACTCAGGCTACTTAAGGTTGCGCTCTCTCATCCATTGACCTGCCTCCATATCGGCTTATAAGAATTATTATCATCATTTATAGAATCGCATTCACCTTTCCAAGGGGACCCACACTGCCTACCTTGCATTATATATTAAAGAATATTTGAACAGACTGCCATCCAAATTGGCGCAAACTCCATATATATTGAAGCCAATATTGAATTCAAAACGTCCAGCTTCTAAGAATTAAGAGTCTTCAGAAATTCATTTTTACCCCTCCTCTCAATAAACCTCAGATGGTATTAAACTTAAAGCCGCCTCCTATCATACGCTAGCCATTGATTAAACATATTCTCTTTAAAAAAGGCATTCAATTGTAAGTAATGGCAAAGGAAAGAATAGGCCCGACTTCCCCTTAAGGAAATTGTGTAAGAGCAGAACTGAATCGACTTGCCTTATGGATAATAAACAATGGTCTCAGAAAATGCTTACTAGTCTTAAAAGATTCGGCACACAACCATCAACCTTTGCCTGGAAGCATTAAATCAATTACTTTCCGTGAAGATTATGGTCAGCAACAGTTTCCACATGGCTTAATTCCCAACTCCAGAATCGCAGTCCCAAAGAATATCAATCACCAAGACTTCAAGAAATAACATATACTCGGAATAACTGAAGATGCCTGTTTCTTGTCTGGCGCGATGGTCAATAGATAACATCCTTCCTTCATATTGCTCTCAAATGTACTTATAGACAACATCCTTCCTTCATATTGCTCTCAAATGTACTTATAACAATTTTGTTCCCTTTTATGGGCGATTGCTATTAAAATTAAAAAAGTGGTTTCTGAAAACTAACTGCTATGGTCTTTAACATTCCACTGACCCATACTAAGCATCGTACCAACTTGAACAAAATCTTTAACTTGAACAAAATCTTTAATCTAACACTCACCAAAAACATTCAATACAAATCCTTGTCTAGAATAGCCTCCGTTGGTAATAAGAGTGGTGTTTCATATTCCTTTCTTGATTAGCACTGTGGTAAAGACAAAAGGCTGGAGATATTGAAATCTACAAATCACCAATGAAATGCTAATATGAAACTCATCTAAACATTATGCAGTTCTTCAGGCATCATCCTACCAAAACATTGATGAATTGAATCTTTGTATTGTGCCATCAACCCACTCTCTCAGCTCTTCAATTATCTAAATATATGATTTCACTTTGAGATCACAAACACTTTATTAATCATACGCAATCACCAAATTTAGAATTCAATGATACAGAAAAGAATATTATCACTGGAATAAATTTCAGTTGCTTACAAAAGATTTATATTATTTAATCATCACAATAATCCTGAAGCTTGTACAATTTCACAAAACCGGAAAAAACCTGAAATTTTTCACCTTGATCTCCAACTAAAATGATGAAATTTTCCTTTTCAAAGACTTCACAAATTTCATCAAAACTCCAATCATTTAAGTCCCAACGAGAAACCTATATGATTTCTCCCACAATCAGCCAAAGTGGATAATCTCAACACCGGATTTGATCTTCTCTTAAAGGGGTTCCATCCTTGAAAAGGATGTGGTGAACCTTATTCAACCAACAAAGAACCTGTTCTCCAATTCCCAAACCAGCATACCTCCAACAATGCTCCAAAAATCTTTTATTAATTCCTCCTCGTAACTCCTCATGTCTTCTTGAATTCTCATCTTTTTTCCTTCTCACCTTTTATTTAATTCTTTTGAGAATCCAACCAAAAAGTAACTTAATTCAATTTATCTTTTCTAACATTAAGTTACTTTTGTACCATTAACTTAAGTTGTCCTTTTTAATTTAACCCCTTTCGACAACTTAAATTAATTATTTAATTTTATGCTAACTCATAAAAATTGGGGACATTACAAAAACATTCTCTTCCAGGAAATAACTCGTGCATTTCACCTATCCAGTTTTTTGTAGGTGTCGAGAGTTCTTTCTTCCCAAAACCCAAACTCAAAGGGAACATTTATTTTAATGTTAATCTAGAAGAACACATTGTTCTATATGCATCCATTTTTCATAGGTGACATGTGTTCTTTTGTAATAACCCACCCTTAATATTTTTCAAAAACTCCACAACTTGTTAGCGTTAGCCAATAATCAAAGATAATCAACTGAAGTAAACTCCCTTCCACTTTCTAATCACCTAGATTCCGATGTGGGGAAAGGAGAGAGATTTGACAAGACTTCACCAGCCAAGTCAGTCGCACGAAGGAAGGACATAGCAAAGGGAAGAAGCCCGTACGCCCACCACAGGAGGCACCTCCGTAAGACATATGGACAAGGAAGAACTCAGAAGGAAATCACGTACGGCACACCAAGCAAAGCCACGTACGGATCACTGGAGTAGAAGAGGTCGTACGGCACCCAAAAGAAAATAGTGTAAGGAACTTGCAAAGGAACCCTGTACAAGCCAAAAGAAATCCATACGCCAGGAGACAAGTCGTACAAGTGCAAGAGGAGGAGGTCGTACGGTATCAATAGAAACACAGTACGCTGTCACGTGAGAAGAAAATTAAGATTGCAAGTGCCAAGTCGACAAGGAAGGGCCACGCCAGAAATCAAACCCCTCATTGACAGGGTTGTATGCACAAAGCAGAAGTTCGTACGCATAAGGGAAAGTGAAGCCGTACGCATAAGGGAGAAGGTCGTACACACAAGAGGGAGTGAAGTCGTACACACTACCATACCACTCAGAACACAAGCCATACCATCCAGCATTAAATCACGCCAAGTACGAGGAAAAATAACTGTCGTACCAAAAGTCGTTAGGGGCTTTAAAATATTCAAGAAAGTTATTCTTGGGCAGTGTCATCCTTACAGGTGCAAAAAAATGGATGCCAGCACAAGTACAAAAGCAAAGAAAATAATACTCAAACCCAAGGTGGCTAGAAGCAAGTCAGATAAGGGAAAAGCTGACAACGTGACTACAGATTCGCTAACATGGGAGAGTCTCACAGGTACAGAGTGCAAGACATGGTGGCAGGAGACCGCACCCAACTATCCCATCAAGCGAGCATTAGTGGCAGCCCAAGTTGATAAGGTAGCACAATGTCCTTTTTTCAATGCTCGGGATTTTGAAGAATATTTAAAGGATATTGTTGCAAATTATAATCAGCACAGCCATAGGAGCACGATTGAATATGAAAGATTTCCAGTCACTGTGGCTTTCTATCCATCAGACTTCAAGAGAGTTTTTGGCATACCTGCCTCTGGGCAAGTGATTGCCAAACCGACTACAAAAAATAACTGTGCAACAAAAAGAAATGATTATCAAAAGAATTTGCAAGTCTGATATCACTGCCAAAGAGAAGGAAATGATTTGGAGTGCAGAGGCTCGAGGATTGCGAAAACATATGCTGGGGAACGCTGATTGGAAATGCATTATGGATCTTATCAAATGCAAGTTGACAGGCGCCAGTCGAGCCTCAGCTATAGCAACCTGGATGGTTGACTACATGTTCGGGCTAAGTGGGGGAAAGGTTTACAACTAGGCGTTATATCTATCAGAAAGGATTAGAGAATTTTTGGAATGCAAACACAAGGCATTCTATATGACCCAACAACTTATAGCTCTATTCTTGGATGTCGTCTACAATCAGGTGTCGAAGGGAAAACTGGGAAAATTACAACCGGCATAGGATTATGACTATTCATGGCCGACAGTTTTCAGATGGACGACTCTGGATGCTGGAGGCACAACAAAAGAGCCGAAGACGGTGAGGAGGAAGAGGAAACAAGCCAATAGTGAAGATTTTGAGCAATTAGCACTTTCTTCATCTGTGGATAGTACCTCACCAGTCAGAGTCTACTCAGTAGATGTTAATCCCTGAGTGCTAGCACCAGCCGAACAGGAGGTAGGAGAGGAGGTCGTTGAAGGTGGCGCAGCTGAAGAAGTTGAACAGCAGGAGCTTTCCGAAGGAAGTGTTGCACCAGTAGAGCAGAAAAATGAAGGAGAGGTGGCAACAGGCGGGGTGGCAGAGGACATAGCACCAAATACCATAATGGATGAGACTGATGCACTGGCATAACCAGGAGGGGCACTTCAAATAGATGGTGTATATGGATGGCTGAGCAAATGGGGACCCCTATTTGAGAGGAAGACATCTCCCCCATACGCTCGCCAGGTTTGATGGAGATGGAGGTGGGGAGAGATGTTGCATCAGCCGGGAGCACTCAGCCGATGGTGACAACGGAGAATATCCAGCCAGTAGTCGAGCAGCTAGCAGTAGAGGGGGGAGAGATGGCACAACAGGTGATACACATTGTGTCAGACGAGGAGCCTCATGTTACACCTCAGATGGCCATACCTACAACCGTGGGAAAGGAAGGGGAATCTAGTGAATCCAGTGACAATGCATCAGAAGGGATTCCTGTGATAATCCCCAAGCTAGATCGAGAGGACCCAATAGGCACGATTGAGAGGTATATCCACAGTCTGGAGCCTATTGCACTAGCCATCAAGGAAGTGTCAGATATTGCCAAGACACTGCACCAAAACTACTCGCCCATAACCGAGCAGGAGGCAGGGCGGATCATCCAGTTTATGAACTCAGGGAGCGATGGAGAGTTCGACAGGATATTCACTAGTGATTGGCTGGCGAAGAAGACACCAGAGATGATGGCCGCTTGGTTTTAGAAGAGGCTAATTTTGCATGGGAAAGACGACAAGCTGGTGGCACAGTTATTTGAGATGGAGGCAGCATACAGGACATCATTTTTGGCCTACTGAGAGTATAAGATGCATCTGAACAAAATGACTAAGAAAGTGGAACAAGCCATCACCCTCTCTCGTAAAATCCAGGCCAAGGCAAAGTCCTTTGAAAAGCAACTGCAAGAGCTCACTCACCTGTTGGAGGAAGAGAAGTTGAAAGTCATCGCTCAAGATGCAGGCATACAGGATATGGAGAGGAGAATGAAAGCACTCGAAAAAGAGATGGCCCGACAATTGGCAGAAAAGGACAAAGAACTGGAGAAGGTCAATAAAAACTTGAAGGAGGCAGTGCACCTGATGAAGACCACTCGCGAGAAAGAATTGAAGGCACTCGGCACCTACAGCAACGTACGGAGGAGGTGTACCGACTATGGCAGTTGACCTCTCCATTAGCCACTCCATTGGTCCCCCAACCGCCAGGGACGTCCTCTCAACCCTCCTCCCACTGAAATTTTATGTATTAGTCTCCCAGTTTTGTAATTGTCATCTGGGAAGATGACTTTTTCTAAGAGGGGGATGATGTAATCGGTTAGATACTTAATTAGCAAATGAAATAAATAAATAATGTTTTGTCGAGGATTTAGTCCTCGGGATTAGTTAGTACTTGACAGTTGCCGACGATTGGTGTTCTCAACCGACGCCGGTTAACTATTTATACTGTTGTGTGGGTTGTATTCGGGAGTGGTGTTGATATGATGATGTAATGCTGCAAATACATGAATAAAGATCTGAATACTTTCATATGCATATGTTCTATGAATGATTTCCATGTTTAATGATATTCTGCAATCTAGTTTACTCTGTAGTACATTGAAATACTGTTAGTGGAGTAAACAAAGGGAGAGAGAGAGATTGCGTCTCTTCAAAAACATCATGTCGTGTGATGTGCCGTGCTCCGGTGATCCACTCTGCTACCACTGTGCTAATACTCGAACACCACTTATGATGAACCAAACTCACTGCTGATTTGATTTTTGCTCGTTAAAGGTCTGATTTTTGGTTTGTAATCTGCTTTCTTGTTTTTGGTGTTTTTGTGGTTTGATGCCAAATGATTTTAATAAATTTCTTACAACCATATGCATATAAAAATTCAAATTATACTAACTTATAAAAGATAATGCAAAGGAACTCAATACACTAGTTAAGAGACCTTCTTCATTCACAAAGAGTGCTAAAATTACATTCCTCTTACATGCTTTTGGAATGAGACATCTTTTACAACTAATGACAAACTTGCAGCCAAGAATGCACTGTGAACAGTGCTTGCTACAGTACCCGCGCCCATGAAATTGCTCATACAAATTTAAATACAAGTTTCTCCTACCAATTTTTTGATGGAATGTCTTCTATTGACAGGGGCGCCCACTTTAGGAGAGAAAACAGCCACAAAGGAAAGGCGTTTTTCTTACTTGGTGATGATGAAACCCTTACTTGATGGCGGCTGGCTGTAGGTGGTCAAAATCAGCATCCAACAATCTTCAAAAGCAAGCCACGACCTCAAAAACGTGAATGGAACCTCTAGCAGCAATTTCCCTTGCAATGGATGACTTCTAACACTTGAAAACAGCAAGATATGGCTCCCACAAATCAAGCAAAACTCAGATCTGCACTTTAGGGTGGTCTTTCACACCTTCAAGATGCGTACAATCCTAACTACAAGCCCCAAACCAGGCTTACCCACTGCAGAAATCAGGAAACCCTAGTTTCCTTCTCTCCCAAACTCCACACTTCCAAACTTCAATCAGCAAAATATCATCAAGCATAATGGGTCGAACTTTCTCTTCTTCCTTTATAACTTCACTTTGAAACACTATTCATTAAAATGGCACTATTCACTTAAGTTGTTTCTTTTTTCACTTTATCAATGAATAGTAATTGAAAAATATAAAGTGACCCCTTTAAATAATAGACACATGGTCCCTAAGCCTGAGAAGGTGAAATAAATGGTGAAGATCATAATTTTAAGCTCAAATAACACGCCAAACGTGCAAATTCACCATGCCACAAGACTCCGGATATCAATACTGCAAATTCACGACCAAGTGCCTGTTCAAGTGACCCTCTATCCAGAACCATTAGCCTACGAGGGTTGATGTTATAGGCTAATCCACCATGTCTGATGCTCGCGAAAGAATGGGGACATTACAGTCCGCCCTCCTTGAAATTGCTTGTCCCCAAGCAATCATTACTGCGAAGAAACCTCACTCCTCGGAAGGTCTGAAAGAAGAACTGTGGAATGTCCCATGCATCGTCAACTACCTCCTGACACGCTAGCATAAACACACCTATGCAAAAAGTCCCTGGGTCCCAAACCCAGAATGGCAGTCTGTCATGTCTAATAACCTCTGACTTCCGCTGCGCAACTCTGATCACAACTTCACCACGCTGAAAATGGTGAAGCAACCTGTCGGAACCCAACCAGACTGCGGTGCCAGAACTGTCACCACCCGGATCCCAATACAACCTGAAGTCACAACCATCTGTCATGAAGAGATAAAAATATCTAGAAACTTCTGCAACACAATATCGCTCTCCAGCCTCTCCAAAACACCCATGGAAGTGATAGCTAATAAACCCATCATGTCCGCTGACACTGTAATCACCTTGTAACCATGTATCCGTGTGAAATCCCTGTGGCATTAGAGTAACAAACCCTGTCGGATACCTATCAACATGATGGATAACAGACTGTTGTCCCTGCCAGTAATCCCCCGCAAGCAACTGAATCGGGTACTGGCAGCCTTTAGTCCCATCTTCTGAAGATGGCAACTCTGGACACAAAGAAGAGTTACTCCCCTTGACTGCACCAAGAGAATCACCTTGTGCCCAAGAACTGTGCATCGAATTTGAATCATGTACAGGTGGATCAAAGGCATAACTATAAGCACTCCTCACCGTGTACACACTATTAAACTCCTCCATGAGCCCTGTTTGGAACCCCGATGCACGAGGACGATCCAAAACTCTGCGACTGTCACTCAACCTGGAACTAGTGTCAGGAGTATGATCGGCTTCTAGCTCGAAGGGTGGATTTTCATAGATCAAACCACCATCAAACTCAATCAAGGGGTTATTCACAAACGGCGCGCTCACTCCCTGCTGGTCTGAACCATCCAACTCTGAGTCCCTGGAACAATACACTGAATTGTACTCCTGAATGGGCTCATCAAGCTGCCAACCATAGTCCACTGTATGGGATGAAATGACAGATTTGCTCCCAGGAGAGGGAAACAAATCGACACAAGTACCAATCTCCCAAATGGATGTTGCTCTGCATATCTCCTGTGAAGATGATGGGGTAGCCTCGTCTACTAACACACAACTCTCTGGAGAATCCACCACTACGTCACAAGAGCTATTAGTAATCTGTCCCGCATCATCTATCATGGTACTAACCATAGGAGAACCCGATGCAACGAGTGGTTCTCTACTGCTCTCAACCAAAGTGCTCATCCCAATTGAAACTGTTGCACCTATATCCATGATGGATGTAGTATCCACATCCTCGACCTGCTCACCACCACAATCTGTGGACATATGTTCTTCACCAACTGCTGCCATGGAAACCTGAACTGTATCGGAAGTTGGTGAAGACTGTGCCAAACTCGAGACCACGGTAAGCTCCTCCAACCGTGAGTGTGACTCCTGAAGGGCCAACTGAGCACTCTCCAAAGAATCCATAGTCACCTCGAGCCCATAAGTGAGCTCGTCAACCTCCTCCTCTTTCCCCTTTAGTGCATCGTAGCAAGTGCACCCCCACTCAAGAAGATAATCCCTATCCGCTAGTAACTGTAAGTAATTTTGTTTCATTACCCTAATGGCTTCTCGTAGGGCATGGAATTCTGCAAGGGAAAGGCTACTATCACCGTGCTCATCTGACATAGGAGTACCCCAACCATACGTAGCTAACATCTGTCGAGCAACATCAAAATGCTCTAATGTTGTAGCAATCATGTTATCATTGACCTTAAGTTGCCCAACCAAATGATGAGATCTCTGAAACTCAAGACTCCTATGCAAGTCCTCTGAAACAAAGTCTGCACTGTGATATGAGGCTGAATCATCATCGCTCACTAACTGATAAGCAGCATTGTGTGTGCTATCAGTGTCGCCCACAACATCAACAAGGGTACTGCTGCGATGTACCTCATAGGATGGCTCAACAGATATTGTAGAGGCTGTTGTTTTGGCAGTAGCTTCGCACACTTCTTCTTCCAAAGCAACTGCATATCCACTTGACTCGCGATCCTGGGATTCAATGCCCATAAATAAATTTTCTGATTGGTTTTCTACGGTCTGATATGAAAAGTCAGGCTCACTAGGGCATGAATCTTCACCACAATTTGCATCGTTAGTACCCAAATCTCGAGTACCCACTTGTGGCAACTCTGTTGAAACCTTATCTCTCGGTGAAATCTCTGTCCTCTCATGCTGATGCAAAGTTTCATCACTCTTGTCATGAAAGTCAGAGTTGTTATCAGTGCTGATAATAACTTCTTGAGCGCTGTGACTATCATTCTGGAATTTCACCATACTATCTTCATGTTGCAAGTTTTCCTTATCAACAACAACTTCATTTTCAATCTGATGCCCATCTATAGAGCGTAGGTAATTCTCTGCTGACTTATCACCTTTTAATCTAAGCACATCATGGAGACCTTCAGGTACTACACCAAGTCTCTCATTTTTGCTTCGTGGTAAGGATCGTCCTGAAATGTCATCTTCATACTGCTGCAAACTACAGGCTGATCTCCGTTGTGAAGGCAAGTCTCTCATTTTTGCTTCGTGGTAAGGATCGTCCTGAAATGTCATCTTCATACTGCTGCAAACTACAGGCTGATCTCCGTTGTGAAGGCATGAGTTTTCGCTGCGTATTATTCAAGATGCCTTCAACACTGATCCTAACTCCACCATACCATAAGTGGTGAAGCAATACACTGGGACCCATCCAAACGGCAGTGCTAACTCTGTCTCCACCGAGATCCCAATATAAA
>VDFB02198444.1:18571-60198 GCA_007258455.2 Sequoia sempervirens | reverse complement strand
ACCATACAATACACTAATGGATTAACTCAAAGTTTACGACTTCCTAGTGGGAGTCCTTAAAGTTTTGTCACATCACCTATAACACCTCCATATTCATCACCAATCCTAAACATGCAAAATGGTAGCCCATTTGTCACTTATACAACTTCACCATATTCAAAAAACTCTCAAAGCATTCCCAACAATGATATAGTCATAAACCAATTTTTTCAAAATGTGACATAACTTCAACAACAAATTTCAACATTAAATCAAAATTAAAACAGTAAACCTATGCAATATCTCACACAAAACCCATTTTCAATTGCTATCCACAAACACCTATACCTCAAAATATGGATATACCTAATTTGAGAAGCAGAATGGTAAGGGAGATCCTAAACACCATGTATCAACTTTTACTACATTATGTAGCAACTAAATTTTTAAAGACAAGCTACTAGATAATCTATTTCCTAAATAATTTAAATAATGGCCTTGTTATGGTTACTCTCTTTGTCAATAACTCAATAAACTCATTCAAGGAAATTGTTATTGTATTTCTCCCACATTTTCAAGAAAACATTGGTCCTCAGGTGGCATTAACTGACTTAGTGCATTGTAAACAAGGACCTAAGAGAAAGATAACATACTTTATAGGAAGATACCAATTTCTTTACTCACAAATCTCCTATATTCTTCTTGATGCCAATGTTCAAACGGTATTCATAGGAAATTTGCAACGTAATATTCAAGACAAGACATTATTGATGAAGTACCCATCCTTTCAACATTTATGTATAGCTCTCTATGATTATGAAATATCAAATATTCATTATCAAGGTATGCCTTCATCAACTCATACTAACCAATCTAAATCCATGCCTCAAAATTATTACCAACCATTCAAAAAGAAAAAGATAAACTTCATTAAGATAAACACTCATCAAAATTCTAATAACATTGAAAAACCTATTGTTGCCACAAGTACAACTCCTTATAAATTAAGTCCAATTTCCCATATCCCTTCATGAAATCATGTTATATTCTCTAAGAAACAACTTAATCCAAATACCTCTTATTAGACCTATCGATACAACTAAACCATTACCTCTAAAATTCAATGTAAAAACATTTTCTTAATACCATCATACACCTTAACATGATAAAAAATGTTGCATGTGTCCTGCATACCAAGTGGAATACCTCATTGATTCTAATCACATCCAATTGGCCAATGTAAATAATAAAATAAATAATTTTTTAGCTCCACCAAACCAAAATTTGCAAATTTTCACAAATACAATTCCAAATCATACATCCAACATTGTGCAAGGTAGTTATTATACCCCTGATGATGATGATGATCTACATAGTTTTTTTAGTACAATATAAGCTCGACCTCATAAGGGTTGAACCACTTCATTACCTAATGTCGATTTTACACATATTGATGCATCCATACATGCACTTGATGGTCCTCTCTAAATAACCGGTTGTATTAATTGATAAACACACACCAAATATACTTACTGATCTTTGTGTCTAGAGAATGTGATCACTGAAGAATTCTTATTTTTGCATGATCTCTATAAAGACTATTATGAATAATCAAAGGTATGGCTAAAAAATAATGATGGTTCCATACACCCTATGATAGGTTTGATAAATCTCCCACTAAAATTAGGATAAAAATAGCTGGATATTTCATTCTCATCCTGATGTCAAATCAATTTTGTGTGAATCTAGGTTATCCATGGCTATGTTCCAAGAATTTTGTCCCATTTGTTATTTTTGGCTTTAACTAAGAGAACTTGTTAAGCCTTGTAAGGATTTATTTTTCATATCATATCAAAATTTTAAATATAAGTGCATAGTTGAGTTGTCCAGGCTTAGTAATATCCCATCCGAGGATGTTTAGTTAGATAGAGACTTCTAGGGTTGTTCCTCCCATCCTGTAGGTCAAGGATGAAACCATGTCTAAGCCAGATATCCTCCCAAGTACACCAAGCATATATGTTGTTATTCCACCTCCAATATCATATAAAAGACCAAGTGATAATCATTTGATCACCTTTGTGCCTCCAAAGAAATAAAAATTTAAAAACTTAAGAATATGGTAGTTCCTCAACCCCCAATGGTCCCTTCAGATGCTTCTCCAAAGGAAGAAAAGAGACTGATGATGGAGAGACCATCTCTTACCCCTTCACAAATTGAAAATTGTGCAAGAAGAAATAGCAGTCATAAAGAGAATAAGCATAGACGTCATGTCATTGCTCACTAGTAGGATGAAAAGAATTAAACATTACCTAATGACCAACCACCTATCCAAACAATTCATTATGAGTTACCTTCCACCCATCTATCCCTAATATCACCTGATTCCACTTGACCAAACCATGCCATTTAACTTTACATGTCTCAACCTAAATAAAGAATAAAACAAGAAGATATGATTGATATTGTCCTTAAACCACCCATTGTGATAAATTTGGATAGAGAAGATGAAGATGAAAAAATCAATGACTAAGTACATAATGAATTATCGTTATTGTTCTAAAAATTTATGGGTTTATATGGGGGAAACCATGATGATCCTCCTAATGAGAGTGATTCACCATGTGTTGAACTTGGTGAAATTCCTTGTACAACACTTTCTATAGTCCCTGTATCTAGTTGTCCACCTTCCATATATGATAAGAAAGATTGGGATGCAATAAATTCCCTGGAGATTGGTTTGCATGTGTAGTAGCATTTATTTATGTTTATGTCTTTATTGTGTTTTCTTGCATGTAATGTGATCTCTCGTGTTGTTCTTTGTATGTTTATAGTTATGCTTTGTATCTATATGTGTCATTATTCTATTGTGTTTATAATTCCATGTCTATCTAGGGAAATGATGTCAATTCCAAGCTTAATCATGTTATATTAGAAAATATGTATACTGACCCTAGATTCGTGGATCCCTTATGTGATCATATTTTGTCTTATGGGTAACCCCTTATCATGAGTTAGCTTTGTTTGGGAACATATCATTGGCACAGGGCTTTCCAAATAATCTCTCATGACCTTATAATGTGGCATTTATCATTATATTCTACCTTAAAACAATTTATCACATATGGATGTCTAACAATTACTTTAAGGTGGGGGCATGAATTCCATTATGTGCTTCACTTTGTTCACACACACTCAACTTAGTGATGTGTTGGCTTGGAATTTTTTATCATTTGTGTAGCACCTTATTAGAACTATTTGGACTATAGTTCTTAGTATGGTTTACATGGGTACATTCTTAGTGAAAATCGGTCCTCACTAGCTCTTATGTGTTTCTCATTTTCTACCCCTTTTAGAAGGCTCACCTAGTGAATATTAGACTTCACTACCTTGTGGTGTCTTGGTTCATGGTTCGCCTAGAAAATATTAGACTTTGTTAGCCCGTGTCATGAATTCCTTGGGAATGGATCCTAGTAATACTTCTATAGAGCTTGCTAGTTTTTTATTTTCATACCTACCTTTTGAATGTTTGCATTGCGTTTTCTTTGTGTTTATGTCATGCTTGTTTTCACCTTTTATTGTCTTTATGTTATGTTTATGTTGTATATGCTTCATTATTGTCATGATATATTATATTTCATACCTGTGTGTTACTTTCTCCTTATTTTGTCCTACCATAGGATCTTGAATCCTAGGCACTTGTGTGCTTCCCATAGATTCATTTTCATCCCATATTTTTTATATTTTGACAATTGAACCCTATTGACCACATTCTTATTTAAGTGTGAGTTTCAACATAAGTTCATACTCTCACTAATGTGGGGGCTAAATTTACCATTGTAAATTGTCACCCTTGATAGTTTCACACTAGGTTTTTGCTCCCCTATGTATGTGCACTTAATCGTGCACCTAATTTTCTAATTACGTGTGTAATTTCCCATTTTTAAAAAAATATCAAAAACTAAAACATGGGAAATTAATGTAGACATTTCATATTTTCCCTCGACACTTTAGATCTTGGAAAATTAGGAATCTAGTCTAAGGCGTAGGGCACCCTAGACTACCTATTTTTGCTCAAAATTTAATTATGTCTATGTTCGTAATTTATTATTTGAAATTAAAATCTCAATTGTCAGCTATCAGGATTTAATTTTTGGTAAATTGGAAGAAATTCATTTAAATACAAAGCATTTTCACAATTTTAATTAGTAAGAAATTTAGAGAAGTACTCAATTGAGAGAATAAAGTGTCCTAAATCATTGAAGAGTAATCAAGAGAAAAAATTTGAGTATTATTGTACCATTTTATCATTCAAGTGTCATGTCAAGTTTTATGTGAGTTTTGTTCATGTTTTGCATGCGTTTCATTTTGGAGTACTAACAATTGTAATTATTCAAAATCAAATCAAGTCAAACAATAATTGATCCTTGAAGGTGATGAGTATGACTTCAACTCATCAAGATGATCAGATATGTGTGGTGAGTTGCAAAAAAGTGTCAATTCATCATTTATTTATTATTTATCCTTTATCCCTCAAAAGGATAAGCTCTCTTTTATCATCAACTTTTCCATTGTGGAGGAAAAAATAGCAACATTGGGTTTCACTAAGTCAAGCCCCTATATGGCACAACCCTTCTCCTTTTACATGTGTAGGTTATAAATCTAAAGTGGATTGGAAGAAGATTAAAGACAATTTTCTCATCCATGCATCAAAGCCTTAAAAGTTGAGAACTCATAGAATCTACATTATCTCAGTAATAGATAAATATCTAATAACCAAACCCAAAGGGAAGAAGCTACAGACTAGAGACCTTATGCTTACAAAAGAAGTTTCTAGATCCAGGTCCTTAATCTAGGGCATCCTTACACCTTATACCACTCAGAATCAACTCAAATTTGAATCATAGGTGCATTAGTGTTTTCCTTCACAATTCATATCAAAATGTTATATTTTCATAGTTTACCTAGTTATATTATTGCATCACATTTTCAATCCATCAACCCTACCACCTCCACACAAAAGGGAATCTATACCCAGGCCTTGGTTAACTCACCTTTTAGGTTTTAATTTAATCTCATATCCTTGTGGTTCTAGATTTGTCACACCATTATTCATAGAAAAGGTTAATGTTAGTTATCTATTCATTAGACCTAGGATATTTCTTTTCCAGCAAATCAGAAGTGTGGTTATGCTATAATGTCAAGTAGTTTGATAAGACCCCTCAATCTTAACTACATCATTATAATTTCTAAAAATTAATTTTTATGTCATGAATATTATACCTATAGATATTTTTTGTATTTTGTTGGGTAGGCCAAGGTATTTTCATAGGAAAGATAAATATAGTTGAAGATAAGATACATATAGGTTAGTGAAATATGAATTTAAGTATGCTCTTCTATCATTGAAGGAGAAAGTTGAAAGAATGGATGGTATTTCCAAATTAGTGTTAGTAGATGATAAGAAAAATTCCAAATATGTTAAGTAATAGAACAAATTTTATACTATTATTTCCAAGTGTATGTAGGTGGAAAGTATTTCAAATGTATGATATGTACAACATCAAGAGATTTATAATTTTTTGATAGAGTATAGGATCAAATTTTGCATATATTACTTGAACCTTTAAACATTATTAGTACATGTTTATTCAAAATATGACAAATCAAAATTAGCTAGAGATGGTGTAAACAATGAAATTTAAAATATAGAAATAAAAAAAACTTGAAAGAAAAATAAATTCATTTAATTCTAATCTAACTTACAAAATCCACTACATAACTCATATTAAGTCTATGATGCTTATTTTACTTGGAGGTATGTTGATGCAATCTCAACATAACACTAATAAATGGATGAGTGATGGATTCAACAAAATATACCTACTTGATGTATGATCAATTATTGGGTTATTTTGACATAATGTAATGTAATAGAAGTGGTTTAATCAATAATAAATCACCTAAGTTAGCAAGAGAATTGTGGAGCCAACTCAACTACAAAGGGAAACTTAAATCATTTCAAGTTATGACAAGATAATATAATTAAATTTTCTAATTAGAATTATGGATAAATATCCACACAAAGTTCCTTTTACAAACTAAGTTGACTAGGGAAAAGATAAATTTATAAATAAATAATGAGTTAATTGATGGAAGAAGATAGATTTTCTAAATAGAGACTAAGTTAATTGATCAGTGAAGATGGATTTGACTAAAGAGAAAAGAGGAGTTAACTGATGAGTGAAAATATAAATTAAATCTCACTTAATTAATTAATAAAATGTTAATTAAATGGATAATGAATAATTAACTCTCCTTTAGTTAAATAATAAAATATATTTATTTAAGTAAATAATGGAATTAAATGGGAAATGATTATTATTTAATAGATAATTATATGTGATGTGATAAATTATTAAATTAATGGATAGTTAATGTGAAGATTAAAGAATGGTTACTTAATTAATGTAATTAACGATCTAGGGAATGATATGATGATAATTAAGGTTTATAATGAGGAGAGTATTTTATGTGTCTACATTTTCCCCATCTTATAAGGATGATTGATATGTTATAGGTTGACTATATTGTGGTTGTTATTGGAACACTAGTTTTTGTGGGAGAAATTGTGAGGTGTTCAGGGTTCTGTGTATTTTTGTTGCTATGATATTTTTTGATAGTTGGGTTGAAATACAAGAAGTTAAAAGTAAGATGCTATATGTTTCTGTAACAAAGTGTAAGATTAAATTTTGGCTAAGTGGGTAGGTGATGGTTGGGGTAAGGAAAAAGGAGGTAGTGATTGAATTAAAGGTATATCATGAAATGAAATGAGGTTTTAATTTGAGGGTTAGGTTCAATTGTTTGACTAACTAAGTTAGAGTAAAGACTAAGAGGAGTGGTGTTGGTTAATGTGATTTATTGTAGTGTAGGTGATGTCATTGTCCTATTAATGGGGTTATATTATGTGGAACTAGATAAAGTAGCAGAAAAGTAATCTAATAGAGGGTAAGTGTTAATAGGGTTGCTAGTTACTTATTGCAAGTTTCCATGTGATTGATTTTGGACATTTAATTTAATGATGGGATCTTGCATGGTGAAGGTATTTGTTATGGTTTGGAAGACATTAGAGACAATAGTAGTTATATTTTGAGGTATCTCATACAAGCTTTTTTCAAATCAAGATGTAGCTATAGTTTGGTTAGTAATAATTTTACTAAACTTAGATTGGTCAAAGATAAGAGAAACTACAACACGCTCCTCTATAATTTTCTTAAAGAAGAATGTTTTAGTCAAACCTATAGCATGATCTAAATAGGTTTGGGTAAGCTCATCATTCGTAAACTCAACAAACCTAGAAGAGTACTTAGATTGATCTACTAAGTCTTGTTCATTAATTCAATGGTCAAGGTCTATAAACTGTAAGATTGAATGTACAAGATAGTTGCAAATGGGTTTGTACTCTTTTGTTCCATGTATTTATTTTCTTGTGATTCGATAAGGGGTGACATGAACCTATTGAATAGTTTTTCTTTTTTTTTGGTTTTTTAAATATTTTTAGATTTTGGGGTTTTAAAAATGTTTTGGATTTTATATATTTTTAAATATTTTTGGATTTTGGAAAAATTAAAAGCTTATACTAATACAAAGATAGACTATTAAAAAATATAAGGGTTAAAAAAGGATAAGTTCTGGATTTGGTTTCAGAAGAGGAGGTTTTGATCTAATCATAACAAACATAAAAAACACATGAACAAGTCTAGAATTAATCAAGTGGGAGTGTTAACTTATTATAGGCACACATAGTAAAATACCTCGATAGTGCAAGGTAGCTATCAATCAATAGTTGATAGGTAGGGGTCCAATGGTAGAAGGGCTCACATTTTCAATTTCTTTGGAGAATCTCAAGAATTTTCCTAAAGAGTTTCTATCTCTATTCAGGGAGGTACATGGTGAGTAACTTGAAGCTTGATACTAATCCTTGCACCACACTAAGAAATGACTAAAAAGATCCTAAACTAGGCTATACAAGTTTTCTAGGGGAATTCTCAATATGTAACAAGGAAATGTGCTTCCTAATACATGAATTTGAAAGTGTAATAAATTAAAATGGTTAGGAGAAGAGGGTAACCAACCCTTTTCCTTCACTTCTTCTTGGGGGCTTAATTCAAATGACAAAGTCACAACCTCCACAAGGTGTGTATTTTGATTTACCCCCGCTATTTATATAATGTTGGAACACTAGAGTTACGGTCATCCTCTAGGGTGATGAAATCTCTTGAAAAGCCACCTAAATAGAAAACAAAAAAAAATGGTATTAATGATTATTAAGATCAAGAAAAGTATGTGAGACAAGAGCATACAAACACACTCTTTTGAGATTAAAAGACAAATATTCTTTGATTACCCGAATTGAAGTGTGAATTTTATTTTAATCTATCATAACAATTTTTTGAAGATAGATAAAAAACAAGGGATAAAAAAATGGAAAATATCAATAAAACTTGTCTTCAAATAGCCATCCTATAATGTGAATATGTTAGAAGTTAAAAAATTTCCACTTTGTCTTGTCAAAATCTATGATTTTATGTTTTATTCTTCAACAATCAAATGGAAGGTGAATTTAAAGATCAATGAAATATGTCAAATACAATATAAAATAAAAACACTAATTACATGGTTATATTTCTCATAAAATTTTGGTAAATTTTAAAAAAATCAACAAAAAAAATTATAAAATATGCAAAATTTATGCTAGTTTAAAGCTTTAAAATAAATATCAAATTCAAATGATTATACCCAATTCTTAGAATCTCATTTGAAAAAATTATTTTCAACACTATGTTTTGCTTGGAACCAGATTTGTGATGCCCACAAGAAATTGAGAAACATGTTAGGGAATCAAAAGTTGTGTGATTAACTAAGGAATTTTTTTATGAAATGCAATTAAGGAAAGATCTAGGGCTTTAGCCCTTGCAACCTAGCTCCTAGTTGCCAATATGACCAAAGTCCAAGGAAAAAGGTGTTGGGAACTAGTTACAATTTTTAAATTGTGTTTTAACCTGAAAGGCATGGTTTTCACTTTCAAAATAGTGGTTTTGACTAAAAATCAATGGTTAAACCCTTAAATGAGTGGTTTCAAATCATAGACAATGGTTTTGAGCTACAAATCCATGATTTTGACTAAAAAGTAGTTTTACCCTTAAATACATGGTTTTATCATGAAAATGGTGGTTTCTACCTTAAAAATAATGGTTTGACCCTAGAATTCATCGTTTTGTCTTCAAAACAAGAATTTTTAATCTAAAATTCATGGTTTTGTCCTCAAAACCAGATTTTATTTACCTAGAATTCATGGTTTTCCCTAGAACTTGTGGTTTTTCCTATAAAATGATGTTTTTTGGCCTAAAATTCATACTTTTATTTATAAATGGTAGTTTTTTCTAATAAAAAATTATTTTGTTATAAAACAAATATTTTCACCTATGAAACAACACTATTTTAGGAAAAAATTTGTATAATTTTCATAAAGAAGATACTACTAAACACATAAAGTTCCTTTTAACAATAAATGTGTAGTTTTGGCTTGCAAAATATAAATTTTAATTAAATTAGCTTCCTTGAATAACACATGGAGTGAGAGAGCAAGCAGGAGCAAGCCTCTAATTGGGATTTTTCAAAATTTCAACATGGTAATCAACAAAAACTAGCTCTTCCATAGTTTCAAGGAGATCCTTGGGCCTAGAAAGATCTGAAATGCACTCAAAAACTATGGAATAATGACCACCAATAACTTTATCAAATGGGAATCTATGGTGGCGTCCACAACACCCTCTGAGAGGGAGAAATCCAAAACTCACACATGGTTGGTTTGCAACTTTCTCATAGCCTACCGATCACTTTCAACATTTCTCTCGCATTACCCTACCCCATAAATTTTTTGCCACTCCATCTTCCTATTATCCATTTTCCCCAACACTGTGCCATTGGGATATAAACCCTTCAATCAAAATATGGGAAGAGGGAAAAAATAACACCCATTTTCATAATGCAAGCCTCCTAGCTTGCTAGTAAAGTCACGGGTTTCCCAAAACAACCCCGCTATCAAAACAACATTAGGCTACACTTTCATATTCATCTACTTAGTCTAAGTATAAAATACATATCTCTAAAGACTAGCTTCTTCTTTCCATGTCTATCCTCAAAAGTCACACACTTATAGGTAAGATCTTCCACTACATCCCTTCCATTAATATTCTAGAAGTATGGGCCCATGATCAATGGTCAGGGGTTTCTGAAGCTTTTTCCATACATGAGGGTAGCAGCTATTTTGTTATTTTTTAACTTTAGAGAAAAATTTGACAAAGCCCTTAAGGAAAGAGCTTACATATTTAATGGGCATGTCCTTTATCTTCAACCTCGGGCCCATCATTTTGACCCTATATCATCCTCCATTCAATACATGCCCTTCTAGATTAAGCTGCAAAACCTCCCCTTCGAATATAGGGATCGTCATATCCTATAATTCATAGGTAAATACATTGGAATCTTCCAAAAAATTGACTTAGAGTTTGTCAAATATTCCTAAAAACCAATTAGAATTTATATCCTCCTGAATGTGAAAAAAAAATTCCCTAAAATCTTGGTCATTTAGTCCAAGTGTAGGCCTTGGAAACAACATCTTGTGGTAGAAATCCCAGCTATATTCTACTCCTCATGCCATTCCCTTTCTCACCCACCCTCACTTTTCCCTTGTAGACCCCCGACCCATGTGCCCCTCTCAGAAAAAGGGGACTAAGCAAAATCTAGCTATACAATCTTCTACCCTAGCCATAAACAAAGTGTTGAAGCAACATACCATACCTCAAAATTTCCATACACCTACTATCTCCCTTCCCTCATCATATAAATAGATTGGGTTGTTAGTATTTGCAATATCTCATGATAATCATAATAAACAAAATGACAACCTACATACATGTAGGAAATATTTTTCCTTCCTCGCAAGATGCTTCTACTCAAATCTAGAACTTGGCCCAACAAAGAGGAAATGATCCTCCTATGTGGCCTATTTTATTACTTTTAAAACTTCCCTAGTCTATCCAACAAGTGTTAAAAACAAGCTTCAAAAGGTGCCACTTTTGTTGCCAAAAAGGGGCTGTAGTAAGACACACTCATTCAATTTTCTTTGCATAAAATATTTCCATCATCTTCCCCTACTATAAGAGGAGACATCCTAGAGGTGTGGTATATGAAGTGTGCCAAGGAATCCCTCCCTCAGCAAACTAGCAGTTGCAGCAGATTACCCAAGTTTGTAGGTCACAATATATAAATCTTCCTAGGGTTAGCTCATCTAGATGGTACACATCCACCACGAATAGTGAAGTATCTTCCCAAGCCCCCCTCATGAGACAAATGAGTCACATTATCTAACAAAGAAAGGGATTTTCAACACCCCCTTTCAGTCCTAGTCACCACTAGAAAGTGTCAATCATGTCAAAAAATTTCCAATGGAAATTTTCCTCGATCTGTGTGACCTAGGGCGGTACGGCCTTGGGGAAAAATTGTTTTTCCTTTTCAGACAATTGTGTCCAAAATCAACAAGTTTTATATGAAAATAGGGGTTTTTGGGTGTTGTAGACTCAATGGCGAGGTCTGTTTTGTCCAAAAATGCCCAGAAAATTAGGCGACCCCCAAATCCACAAAAAATCAATCTGGCTTGAAACCCTTGGATAGAAAAAAATTTTGTGAGAGAATATCTTCAAATAACGAACATGAAGCCATAGGTTTGGAGCTCTGATATAATGTTGAAATTGAGAAAGCTAGTTCAGTACTCTGCACAATGATCAGACTTATTTTCCTAGATTCTACCCCAAGTATATTTTATTCAACGTTTTGTGTTTTCACAGTTTGCTTAATTACTTGAACGTTTTGGCACTTGGGAACCTCCTATTTGCATCATTAGGATCTATTTCATTTGAACTACATGTTGTAAGGTCAATTTTCTCATGTTTTTTAATTTGAAGAGTTACCATGGGTTTTTCTACTCACCCTTCAGTTGTAATTTTGGAAGGGGGTAATTATGACTCATGGGCAGAGGGCATACTTACACATTGTAGGTGGCTTAATATTTTTCTCTATTTGTATGATCTCATACCTGAACCAACCACTTCAGAGGGAAAACTAGCGTGGGATATCATTAGAGATCACATAGTAGGACTTATATTGTCTAGTGTTGAGGATGACATTGTGTGGGCTATATCGGACATTGATTGTCCCCAACCACTTTGGACATGTCTTTGGGAGATCTATCAAGACCCCAATCTCTCTCCATTCCCAGAGGATCTTGCTTCATATTATCTCTTACCCATTACTTGGAGAGATAATACACCCTTTGATAATGATACTCTAGAGGAGCTTGAGTATTTAGAAACCCTTACATGTTTCGATGGATCAGAGGCTTGTCTCACAATTCCTACTCTTTAGACTGAGATTATACATGTGTCATCCATCATTCCTGATGACATCAGTATCGCCACATTGGCCTCTATGGATTCAATTCAACATCATGACCATCTTGGTCATTCATTATCTACTACATCATGGGATTCTTTTCTTCCAGACACATTCTTGTTTGTTGAGTCTCACACTACAGATCTTGAGGATTATTTTTAGGACATTCATCTCCTCTACCTTGACAATTAGGTTATCACTGTATGCCCACCATTATCTGTGCATTTAGAGGTTGCATTTCAGGATTCTCCACATCAGTTTGGATTTAGCATCATTTGTTTCAATTCAGACAAAGAGATTCTTCAGTATCCTATCATGTCACACATCTTGAGATAGATTGGTTCATCACTCTTCACAGGTTTCTTCGACATTGTCCTTTGGATCCATTTCTTCCCAAGGGGAGGAATATTATTTTCTGCTTCAGGATCTCTTTCTAGTTTCTACATCAGGCATCCACCATTGCGATAGGAGTTTCTTCATTGTGGGGGGGATTTCTTCTCTATTTATATCACTGTATGGAGACCACTGTATATGTACTTATATAATAGAAGTTGTCTATGGGAGGTATCATGTAATCCACCTCCTATCCTTCTTTCATTAGTGCATTTCATTCTTTTCTTTTCTCTTTTTTTTGAGGGGGGGAGTTTTCTTCCTATGAAGTTTTCTCCCTTTCTCCACTTTACAGAGATTTGGTTGTATTTAGGTACCTGATCAGGCCTAGTTGTCGGGACCCTTGTTTGCTTTGATGCATTGTAGTTACCTTTTATTTCTTGTACATGTTTGTAGCTACACTCTTGCTCATCTTGAGGAGTGGTGTTAGAGTAAAGGTTTTAACTTAATTATGTTAATTAAGTTACCTTTATTCCTCTCTTAAGATTTCACTTTAGTTTGCATATTGTGACATTTAATAATTATATTAATTATTAAATGTCTACCTATTAGGGTTTCTTTAGGGTTTCGCAATATCCTTTTATAAGGATTGATCATTGTATTTTATCTCTCTCTGATTAATACGTTTTTCAGCTTTTAGAGCACATTTGTTTTTTGTCTCGAATGTCTTCTTTTTGTGACAGGTTATTTGCATGTAGGTGATCTTCGGGTCTATAAAGTTGGCTTTCTCATCTTCAACATGGCATCAGAGCTCCATATCTATGCCTTCCTATTCATTATTTGAAGATATTCTCTCATAACATTTTTGTTCTCTGCAAGGGTTTCAAGCTAGACTATTTTTTTGTGGATCTGGGGGTTGCCTAATTTTCTGCATATTTTTGGACAAAACAAACCTCACCATTAAGTCGGACGCAGTGCCCAAAAACCCCTATTTTCATATAAAACTTGTCAATTTTGGATATAGTCGTCTAACAGGGCAAAAAAAAATTTGTTGAAGGCTGTACGATCCCAAGGCACACAGATCGAGGCAAATTTCTTAAAAAATGTGAAATTTTTTTTAAAAAAAATTAAAAAAGGGCTTTAAAAAAGTGCTTATAGTTTAAAAGGGAAGCGCTGCCAAGCGGCCACTATAGCATTGCCCAGCGGCCATCGCAACACCATCCAGTGGCCACCACTGCCCATACACTACCCCTTAGCCCCCGCCGGACTTCAGCACCCAGCTAGGGTCATATCGGAGACCAGGAGCCCCGACCCAGCCCCTTGCCGAATGCCCAACACCCTTGGTGGTCACATGGTTGACCAGGAGCTCTACCCCAAGAGCTAGATAGGCAGCTCCTAGTCCTGCATGCGACCAAGGGCCCTATTTTTTTTAGCCCCTGAGGGCTAGAAGGGTCAAATTGGGCAGTTTTGGAGCACTTTTACAAAATCGGCTATAACTTCTTCATACAGTGTCCGTTTTTCAAAAATGAGATACCACCAGAAAGCTAATTCGATGCTGGATCTAGTGGTGTAGGTCTTATTTTGTGGTTTTTCAAAATTTCTACCATTTTTCACAATCAAATTTAGATGATGGTTTCTGCACTCCGGGGGGCGTAACTTTTGTATCAGAGCTCCATTTTTTGCAAACAAATAGGCGTTGGAAAGATGGTTCAGTGATCTGCACAATTATTGGACTTATTTTTCCAGATTCTACTCTAGGTATATTTTATTCAGAGTTTTGTGTTTTCATAGTTTGTTTAATTACTTAGACATTTTGGCACTTGGGAACCTCCTATTTGTGTCATTAGGCTCTATTTCATTTGATCTACATGCTATAAGGTCATTTTTCTCATATTTTTTAATTGAAGGGTTATCGTGGGTTTTTCTACTCACCCTTTTGTTGTAATTCTGGAACAGGGGAATTATGAGTCATGAGAAAAGGGCATACTTACACATTGTAGGTGGCTTAATATTTTTCCTTATTTATATGATCTCATACCTGAACCAACCACTTCAGAAGGGAAACTAGCTTGGGATATCATTAGAGATTACATAGTAGGACTTATATTGTCTAGTGTTGAGGATGACACTGTGTGGGCTATATTGGACATTGATTGTCCCCACCCACTTTGGACACGTCTTTGGGAGATCTATGGAGACCCCAATCTCTATCCATTCCCAAAGGATCCTTCTTTAGATTGTCTCTTACCCATTTCTTGGATAGATAATACACCCTTTGATCATGATACTTTAGAGGAGATTGAGTATTTAGACACCCTTACATGTTCTGATGGATCAGAGGCTTGTCTCACAATTCCTACTCTTTAGAATGAGATTATACATGTATCATCCATTTTTCCTGATGACATTAGTATCGCCACATTGGCTCCTATGGATTCAGTTCACCATCATGACTATCTTGGTCATTCATTATCTGCTACATCATGGGATTATTATCTTGCAAACACATTCTTGTTTGTTGAGTCTCACACTGTAGATCTTGAGGATTATTTTGAGGACATTTATCTCCTCTACCTTGATAGTCAGGTTATCATTGCACGCCCACCATTATTCATGCATTCAAAGGTTGCATTTCAGGATTCTCCACATTAGTTTCGATTTTTCATCATTTGTTTCAGTTCAGATAGAGAGATTCTTCAGCATCCTATCATGGCACACATCTTGAGATAGATTGGTTCATCACTCTTCACAAGGTTTCTTCGACATCATCCTTTGGATTCGTTTCTTCCCTAGGGGAGGAATATTATTTGCTACTTCAGGATCTCTTTCTAGATTCTACATTAGGCATCCATCATTGCGACAAGAGTTTCTTCATTGTGGGGGGGCCTTCTTGTCTCTTTATATCTCTCCTATGGAGACCATTGTATATGTACTTATATGATAGAAGTTTCCTATTGGGGGTATCATGTAATCCACCTCCTATCCTTCTTTCATTAGTGCATTTCATTCTTTTCTTTTCTCTCTTTTGGGGGGGGGGGGTTTGTTCTGATGAGGTTTCCTCCCTTTCTCCACTTTACAGAGATTTGGTTGTATTTGGGTACCTGATCAGGCCTAGTTGTCGTGACCCTTGTTTGCTTTCTTGCACATGTTTGTAGTTGCACTCTTGCTCATCTTAATGGGGGGTGTTAGAGTAAATGTTATAACTTAATTATGTTAATTAAGTTACCTTTATTCCTCTCTTAATATTTCACTTTAGTTTGCATATGTTGACATTTAATAATTATATTAATTATTAAATGTCTAAATATTAGGGTTTCTTTAGGGTTGAACAATCTCCTTTTATAAGGATTGATCATTGTATTTTATCTCTCTCTGATTAATACATTTTTCAGCTTTTAGAGCACATTTTCCTTTTGTCTCAAATGTCTTCTTTTTGTGACAGGTTATTTGCATATAGGTGATCATCAAGTCTATGAAGTTGGCTTTCTGAGCTTCAACACCTCATTCATCAAGAAGCACCAAAAATATTCGATCAACTAGAAGAGGAATCATTTAATAGGAACACCAAATATGATTTTTCTCAAACCTTGTCAATTACACAAACAATCTAGTTCTTGATAGTCTCTTAGATACTAATTGCAAGACCCCCAACTAGAGGTTGACACCCTAATTTAGCAAGAAAACCCAAGAAAAAATAGCCATAGATATCCAATCCATATTGACTATAAACATTAGACCAAGGAGGGCATGCTTCTCTGCTTGAGAAGAAGTAAATTCCTTTCCTAAAACATTAGGGGCCTAAAAGCACCTCACAAAAGATGCTTGATAAAGAAACAACTTGACTCTAGTTAAGGAAGTATATATATGCTCCAAGAGACAAAATCACTAATCACCAAGCATAATAAATCTTTAGTAAGTGGAAAAAATTGCAGTTTTTACATTCTCCAGCATAAGGTGCTTTAGGGGCCTAGCACTTTTTTGGAATGATAGAAATACCTAGGTGGAATTAATCTTCTCAATGTAGCGTTGGATGCTCATGAGGATAATGTCCTTTGATTTAAATTTTTAGATCATAAATGTTTACATGCATACATCACTTTGGGAAGATTTATCCTCAATCTTATCTAACCTAAAAGGGGAGAAAATACTGTTGGGTATGTGCAGGATCATGATGAGCCAAAAAGTGGCGATATGTAAGTGATATGATGGCCCATGTGGCTAACGAATTTTTTTTACCCAAAATTGATGAAACGAAAAGGGTTTTTAAAGGAAATTCTCAACTTTCCACCAATATAAATTATGCTTTACTTTGAATTTAATAAATAATTATTATTCATTTTCTATTTGAATTACGACTAAAGTCCTGATTGATAGGTTGATTGAAAAACATCTATAACTTTCAAATGGAATCAAATTTTTTTAATCTGAAACATGCGTCACATTCTATGCTTCACAAACTATAGGATTAAAAAAAGAAAAATTGAATTTCATGAAGTTTCACCAAGTTAAGGTGGTGAGACATACGAGTTTTTTATATTTTTCAGAAGTTGTAATAAAAAATTCATAATTAATTAATTACATGGAAAAAAATAGAAAAAAATATGCATCACATCAGGACATGATTCCTATACTTATATCTAAAATATTATAAAAAAATATTATCATTTTATTGTGGTTAGGATGGTCAGACAGACACCTACTTCTTATTTTTTCACTGAAATTTAAGTACTACTGCATTGAAATTTCAAAATTTCACCAAATAGATTTTTCATTTTTTAAAATATACCTATTAGTCTAGAAACTAAATTCAATTTGTTATAGATCCTATTCTTACATATTTTTTAAATAACATAGATAAATTATTCAATTTTTTACGTGAAATTGCCTAACCTTGATTTTTTTGAATTTTTTGCCACATAAGGGCCTATTTTTTCCATGATGATCTTGCACATACCCTATTGGGAGGGGATTTCAATGCAATCTTGCATCACAATGAAAAAGTGAGGCATAATAACCCCCAAGGGTTGTGGAAGAATTCAAATACTTCATATCATAAAATGACTTATTAGATTGTCCTCCCTAAAATGGAACATTTATATGGAAAAATAGGCATAAATATTTCTACTTAATGGCAAATGGATTGGATACATTTTTAATCTCTATAGGGGTAAGTGCAGGATCATCATGGAAAAAATAGGCTGTTAAAAGGCAAAAAAATATAAAAATTAGAGTTAGGAAACTTGGCTTAAAAATTTGAATAACTTATCTATATTATTTCAAAAATATGTAAGAATAGAATCTGTAGCAAATTGAATGTAGTTTCTAAACTACTAGGTTTGTTTAAAAAAAAGAAATCTATTTGGTGGTGAAAATTTGAAATTTCAATCATCTAAATTTCAAGGAAAAAATAAGTAGGTGTCTTCGAGCACCTAACCACAATAAAATGATAATATTTTTTATAAGATTTTAGATATAAGTAAAGGACTCATGTTCGATGTGATGCATATTTTTTGTAATTTTTCCAAGTAAATAATTAATTATGAATTTTTATTACAACTTTTAAAATATAAAAGCTCATGTAATGACCACCTTAACTTTATCAAAATTCATTAAATTCAATTTTTTTTTTAATCTATAGTATGAAGCATAGAATGTGAGATGTTTTGGATTCAAAAATGTGATAATTTTAAAGCTATAGATGTTTTTCAATTATCTATCAATCAAGACTTTAGTTGTAATTTGAATAGAAAATGAATAATAATTACTTATTAAATTCAAAGTAAAACATAATTTATATTGGTGGAAAGTTGAGAATCTCCTTTAAAAACCCTTTTCATTTCATCAATTTTGGGTAAAACAAAAGTTGTCAGCCACATACCCATCATATTGCCACTTTTTGGCCCATCATGATCCTGCACATACCCATAGATTGGGCTACAAAAATAGCCCCTTTGGATTTGTATATCCTTCCATTTTCAGTCTTAGGTAATTTCCCCATAGAATTTTCCCTAGCGTCACAAATACCCCACCCAATATCATCCTTCAAGTTTTAGGAAATGTTGTTTAGAGATCCCCTTTTCCTACCGCAACTCAGGTGCTAGTGGGAAAATGTACTTTTCATCGTTGACACTAGAATGTCCCAGCTATCAAAGAAGTTAATATACATAAAACAACAAATCAAAGTTTTGAATGAGTAATATTTCAAAGGAATATTTTCATAGATAACATCTCTCCAACCTCAACTTGATGATATAAATGATCAAATCATATGTTGTGGAATGAATCATACCTCCTTAGGCTTGCAAAAAACAACTACAACTAGAATTAGAAGAGATTTTAACAAGAGAAGAGAAACTTGGATCAAACAAGGGGAAAAGAAGACAAAATCCTTTCATATATCATAAGAAATCATACAACAAAATAACACTATATTCAATATTACTTCCCCCTCAAACTGCAATTTGAAGGTAGAAAATCTTATTAGTGAAGAAGTACCCTGCTTCTTCTCAAATCTATTAAGTGTATTAGATTAGGAAATGACCCAAACTTGAAATACTACTATAGATGATTTTATTTAACAGATTCCATCTCTAATATTTGAGGAAGAAAATACACTCTTTCTAAAACCATTCACGCTAGAAGAATTGAAAGAAGTGGTCTTCTCTATGCCATGAGACAAAGCTCCAAGTTTGGATGGGTTTACTGCCATTTTTTCCAAAAAGGCTAGGAGGTCATGGGGACATATATCCTACTAGCATTAGAGGAATCAAGGAGAAATGGAAAGATCTTAAAGGAACTAAATAACACCTTTATATATCTAATCCCAAAAAATCAGAACCCCTCTACATTTGCTGACTTCGGGGCCATTTCATTGTCCAAAACTATATAAAAAAATTTCTTCAAGGCTATCACCTCAAGACTAGCCAAGATTATCCCAAGAATAATATCAAATGAACAAGGAGATTTTTTTCTAGGTAAGGATACTATAGAAGGGGGCCTAATATCCCACAAAACCTTTCATTCTATTAAGGTAAAAAAAATCCCACCAATTATTATTAAACTTGACATGCTAAAGGTCTATGATAGGATAAACTGGTACTTCCTAAAAAAAGTGCTTTTAAAACTAGGTTTTTCCCACAAATGTTGCCACTGGGTTAATTCTCTAATATCACAGGTGAAGTTTTTTATCTTGGTAAATGGAATCCCAGAATGTTTCTTTAATTCCTCTCAAGGAGTTAGGCAAGGTGAACTACTATCACCCTTTCTTTTCATCCTAATGGTAGAATCATTAAGCTTGGCGATATCGAGTGCTCTCGTATGGAAAGTTATAGTTATCCCAAATTCAAACATCAACATGAATCACTCACTATTTACAGATGATACACTTATATTTGTTAAATCTAATGTTCAGGAAGCCAAAGGCATTGAAAAATTCTTATAGGATTATTGCAGGGTATCAAGGTGCAAACTAAATGAGAAAAAGTCAAGAATATTTTTTCAAAACACATCTTCAATAGTGTCTGCACCTATCTTATCAATTCTTAATTTTAAGCAAGATGAACTACCGGGCCAATATTTGGGAATCCCATTCTTTTAGGTCCAATAAAACCTTAAATTTGGAATAAAATTTTGTCCCAAATACAAAATACAATTGCATCATGGAAAGGACGATGCCTAACAATGGTAGGAAATTTCACACTAACCAAAGTAGTCCTTTCAACTATCCCTAACTGTGTTATGTTAGTCTTGAAACTACCAAAAGCAGTGCAAGAGGATATTGAGAAATGTATTAGAAAATTCCTTTGGCAGGGGAACCTAGACAATAAGAAAAGGAGTATAATCCTACTAGTCTCATGGAATAAACTATGTGAGGAAAAAATATGGAGGACCGAAACTACACAAATTAGAAGCAAGAAACCTAGCTCTAGGAGCCAAATTAGCATGTAATGTATTTGCAAAGCCACACTCTACATGGGGAAGAATCATAAAAATTAAATACATGGATTCTACAAACCTAGAATATATTTTTCCATTGTCAAATCCTCAAGAGGGATATAAAATGTGGAACTTTACTATAACCTACAGAGAAGTGATCACCCCACATTTAACCTAGTCCATAAATAATGAAGAAAAAGATATGTTTTGGAAGACTCTTGGAATGGCTTTCCACCACTATATAAAATTTTAGGACTAGAGGAAGCAAGATTATATTTAAAATGACATTGGGGTTCAAAAGTAAAATATGATATTATTTTTCAAAGAGAACCTTCTCTCAAATGTCAAATGGAAAAGCTTTGTTGGTTGTGATTTCCTAGATAATCAAAAGTCTCAATTGTTAGACCTCTAGCAATTCCAAATATTTTTTTTCATGGAACGTGATAGACAAACCTAGGCCCCTTCTAAGTTATCTAACTACAAATTCAGCTTAGGCTACTCTTCAATCATTCGAAAAGGAAATGTCAAATCAATGAACTAGCCCCACAAATTATGTTGGAACTATGTAATTCATTTAAAAGTTGGATCATTTTCTTGGTTAGAATTAAATAAACGTATGTGTGGTGTAGAAAATTGGACACTCTTGAGAAAAGAGACAATTTCACACTTAATTGGAGCTACTTTTGAGTACCCTTGCATTATTCATCCTTCAAAACAACATTTATAGGCCCCTAAGGCCCATTATTTTTTATCTAGAGGCCCGTTTCACTTGAGAAATCACTTAAATCCCAACAAACAACACTTAATTCATTCATATCCCAAAAACCAACCTTCAAAAACCACTAGTGGGATCATTCACCACCTTGGCCGAATGAGTCCCCTCTGGTGGGACCCATTCACCAAGGGTGGCGAATGAGTCCCTTTTGAGGGAAATTCCAATTTTGAGCGGGAATTCAATCAATTCAACTTAATTTTTTGGTGGATGTCGGCCTCTTAGGTCTAAATAATAAGAAAATTAGGTTTTGATGCTTATAAATACTCATTTTAAGTCATTTTCACATCTTTTAGCCATTTTTACAAAGAAAATTCTAAAGTCAAGTCTTCCACAATAAGTTTCATTAGCAAAGTTGAAGTTTTAGGGCAACAAACTAGGGATTTTGCTGGTCTTGAAGCTCACTCTTCATTCAAAGTTCAAAATTGCAAAGAGTTGATGATGGATGCCTATAGTGAATCATGACAAAATATAGGTTTGGGAGATGCAACTAGCCATCAAATCATACCTAAAGAATTTTTCTCAAAGTGATTCTATCTTCCATTTTCTCTCTATCTTCATATTAAGGTTTGCATTTCATTTACATCTCATTTGCATGTCATTTATCTCCATTTTGAAGCGTTGTGGGATTTCTAGGGTTGAAGCCTTGCATCATTCAAATCACATTTGCATATCTTATTCTAGCACAATAGAATAGGGTTTAATCATACTTCAGACTTTCCTAGTCTTTAACACACTTAAGGCTAGGGTTTTATGCACATTTATGTCCATTTAAGGCTTGATTACCCAACTAGGGGTTTGACTAAGGAAAACCATCCATTAGAAAACAAGTTTTAAGCTATTTTGTAGGAATTTTCCATGATCCCGACTCAAGTTTCCGTCAAAAAGTGTTGAATAGGTGACAAGGTGCAGAATAGAGATCTGAATTTGTAGAAAATTGGAAGTGGACTCATTTGCCATGGATGGTGAATGAGTCCCTCATGAGGTGAATTTTAGAGTTAGATGCAAATCTTGATACCTAGTGAACAGAAACTAGTTTTTGGGCAGAAAACCTTGTCTTGGGACTGATTCGAATAGGGTGGCGAATGAGTCCCAGTCAACATAAAAGTCAAATTTACTAGATTTTTGAAGTGTTTTCCAGTCATCTTCGGCTTTACAAGTGCACACATTCTGAAATATAGCTTTATGTTTAGTTCCATTTGCATTTTTGTTCATCCTTTTAAGCTTTTTGCAAACCTCACTGTGTTTTCAAATATTGTACATTTTATTAGTTTTGCATTAATAGTCAATCAATTTCATCATTCAGTTGCATTTACACCATTGCATTTAGTCTTAATTGCATCATACAATCCTCTATTTGAGTGAACCACTTCAATTTTGGGGTTCTATCTCTCTCCTTTTAGGTGAAAGATCCTAAGAGTGCAAGAGAAGTCCATAGAACAACACCAAAATTGTTGGTTCAGTATGCTCACCTGTCAAAGATTGGTAAAATTAAGTACTTATGTCCCCTTCAACTACATACTATGTGGCCACAAGGAAGAGTACATAGATAATCTTCTATAATGTGCAAATTCTCAAGCTAATACTGGACATGGCTCCAAAAGAAACTAAATTGGGCCACACCCCTCCAAGAATCACTGTAGGAAGTCCTTTCTTCATGGACATACATGAATAGAGACTCCTTATTGTCCCCAATTAGGGTAGTCAACCATTCAGCTATAATATGGTGCATATGGTGGGAAAGAAACAATAGAATATTTAGAAAGGAGCACCACTTAGTTGAAGCCATAATATACAAAATTGAAAGACTAATCTTTGAGCTAGTAGTATCTAATGTTTATAAATCAAGTAGTGCACATAAAAGCTTTTCAAAATAGGATGCAAATATTTCTTCTTAGTGGACATTGATTCACTCCCTAATCTAGGCACATGGATACCAAAACTAAAACCCAACTATAACAGTGTCGTGTGGTCCTCTCCTCCAATGGGTATGGTAAAGCTTAATTTTTATGTTGCCTCCTTCGAGAATCTAAGAGCTTTTGAAGCTGGATGTGTTCTGTGGAATCACACTGGAAGCATTATTTGCACCCTTGTGAGAAAGCTTCCAAATGGCACAAAAAAAAGCTAAGGCACAAGCACTACTTGTAGGCCTGAAATTGGCAAAGTCATTAGGTATCATTTGAATACATTTGGATTGAGAGGGATTCCATGATTATAATTAACACATTCAAGAAAGAACATAAAATTAGTTGGTTGTTCCACACCATAGCGAAACAAGGACTAAAATTACTGCAACGTTTTTTCTTGCATTCTCCTCCCTTTGCAGCCTCTTGTTTGGTCTTGCACTTTCTTCCCTTGTTCCATTCTTTGCTCCATTTTCCCCGGCTTTTGTTTTAATTTTCGATTTGTGCCCACCAGCCTTAACATCATGTCCCCCTGCTTATTGAGTGTTACTGGATTATTCCAAATGCCCTCCTCTCACGCATTTTCCTTGTGTCAAGATAGCTCTCCTTTGTGTCAGGCTCTTGTATTACATCTAAGTCTAGCTGCACGATTGGCCGGCTCCCCATCTAGGAACTCTCAATGCATTTTTGGTTGTGCTTTGATGCCACGTTGCGTCTGCATGCACCTCCATCTTTCAACCACCTAGTTCTAACTTCTTTCTCTTGCTATTCTCTCATGTTGCCTACCACGTGCGACTTTTGCGCAGGCTGAGATTGTTGACTCATCCTGTGTAGCTCTGCTACTGTGCGATTGGTTGGGCTTCTTGGTGGGTCCTCTATATGGTAAAATGCATTTAAGCTGTTGGTGGCATGGTGATTCATTTTGTTGGTCGAAATACCATTTGAAGCTATGTCATGCCGACCGCATTCCTCCAAGCTATAGTTTAAGCTAGTGCTCTTCTTTCTCTAGTTTGACACTCGCTATCTTCAACTTAAACATGTGGCAGCTTTGTGCTATTTCGGATGCCCTTTCTCTCCACAATCTTCTTCATGATATGCAAACTTGCAATGTGGCAGTGCTGGCTTTGGTTTTTGAGCTCCCCAATTTTCCAACTCATAAGCAACCTTCAGGTTTTCACATGAAAGGCCTAATGGGACTTGCATTTAAATAAGTGAATCAATTGGATGTCATAAGTTACCTATCAATTTTCGATATGATCACGCATTTGGCGGTATTTCAACTTATGTCCTTTCTGATTGCCAGATGCTCAAGAGGTTTGCTATTTATATTTAAGTGATGGTGTAGTACATTTTTGGCAATTTAGCCTGGACGAAAGCCGAATTAGGGAACTTTGCAATCTTTTCAATATCCCTGCTATAGGAAAGATAATCTAGGGAAAATTTCTACCAGATGGATACATTATACTTCCAAGCTAAGATAATTTCCACTAGATGGTTGCCTTGCACTTCTGCGGTGAGTTGGCATGTACTAAGATGGTAATTAAGTGTTTTAAAAATGCATCATTATTCCCTCTCATGGGAATTACATGGGGAAATAAACTTCCCCATATAGAGTTGGCTCTATTGAATGTAGTAGGGTGATATTCTTGCCACTCTTTTTGCATCATAATTGATTGGCAACAGGTTGAGAACTGAGAATGGACACTCTGATTTTTCTCAGATGTTTGAAGTGACAAATAGTCTTTTTCAGTGCTATCACAAACTAGCGCCTAAAGGGGATCATGAAACACCCCACAAGAAGGGATTTAAAAGTTTTAAAAATTATTCTCAAAATGGATTTCCTCAAAGAAACAGACTGCTATAGGGTGTACTTGAATATCACATCATGTTTTGTGGCTTCCCTCTTGGTCCTAGGGGAACCAAAGGAATTGGCGGGGTCTCTAGCAACAATTTTTTTCAAAAACCACAATCTAGGTGGGCTTGAGGCCACTCTAGAAGTAGCATGCTTTGGTTTTGGCATTTCGAGGCCATGGGACATCTAACGCATGCGAGTAGAGGGTGCTGCTATGGAATGGCTTCCATTCCCTAGAAATTTTTGTACAGTTTCTTTAGCTCATCACTGAGTATTGGAAAGTATGGGTAGCCTACTTTCTAAAAAGGTAAATAATGTGGAGCCCATGTTAGATCTCTAATAGATTTTGGATTTCGACACCACCCCTCCTATCCTACGAGTAGTTGCATATTACACCCTATTCAAATGTCCTCTCGCTGACTTCCTCACTCTATCTAGCTAGAGGCTTATATTTTGTTTTGGCCTCCTTTTGTCCTCGCTTTTGACATCTAGGGCAATTTTTGGCCCCCTGTTAGATACATATTTTGTAGATACATATTAGTAAAACTTTTGTAAAAGCAGTGTCGTTATATATATGTAATTATACACCTTTATATTAATAATATTTGATTTTTGCCATTTATCTAAAAATATATATAAATTTTAATTATTAAAATATGGTTTTTCACAAAACTATTCATGATTTTGAAAATATTTTTACTAATGCTACATGCAAACTAAGGATTTTAGCATGTAAACCATGTTTGATCTATAAAACTTATAAATGATTATATCGATCAAAACTTATAAATGAATAAATATTTCAAGCATAGATCAAACATGATGTTACAAATTATAAACCATGTATGAAGTTATAGATCATTAACATGAAAATATTTTGTTGGAACATTTTTTCTTGCCAAAATCTCTATAACCTCCAAAATAAGCACACTCATAGAAAAAAAAATTAACTAGAAAATTAGTGTTCATATTGTGTCCACCATAATGTAAACAATTAAATTTAAAATATATAGATAAAAAAAACTTGAAGGTAATAAAATGAAGTCAAAGTATAATCTAACTTACAAACTCCTCTATAAACGTCAAAATCATTTTATGATGTTGATTCACCTTGGAAGTATGTATATGCAATCTCAATATGACACTAATAAAAGAATGAGTGATGGATTAAAAAAAATACTTTCTTGATGTATGATTGATTATGGGGTGATTTCAATAGAAAATGATTACTTATATGCAATTGATTGAATCAAGTGATGAACAAATGATTTTATTTATATAAATTTGAAATGAAGATAAGAAAAATCTTTTGAGTTAGTTGGAGAGTCTCTGGAGTCAACTCAATTATAGCGGGAAAATTACTATTTCGATTCATGAGGATAATATTAAATTTTGTAATTAAAATGATTTATAAATGTGCACACAAAATTTCCTTTTAGAAACTATGTTAATCGATGGAAGAAGATTGAGTTTGTAAATAGAGAATAAGTTAATTAATTGGAAAAGATGAAGATGATTGAAGAGAAAAGAGGATTTAACTAATGAGTGAAAATAGAAATTAAATATCATTTAATTAAATACTAAAATATTATTTAATTAAATGGATAATGGATGATTAACTTGTATTTAATTAAATAATTAAATTTTATTTAATTAAATGGATAATGGAATTAAAAATGTCAAAATGATAATGCCAATGTATGCCCCCACTTTAAAGAAACTTCTAAACACCATGTTGTGAACAATTACTTTAAAGGAAAATTATAAATGCTAAACAACAAAGAAGACATGAGATCTTATTTGGAAAGCCCTTTGTACATTGTATGTTTCCAAATGAAGCTACGTTATGAAGAGAGGTTGCCCCCAAATGAAATCCCAAACACATAAGGGATCCACAAATTTGAGGTCAGTGTATGCCTTCCCTACAATGTTATTATAGAGCTCAGAAATGTCATCATTCCCCAAATACTCATAGAACTGGAAGAATGACACATAGAGAGAAAAAACAAAGATATGCTTTTGGATGAACATGGAAGAGACCTAAATGTCTCGATGCCTCGTGTCATCCCCAAAAAGGAAAACACAAGAAAAAAGAAAAGATAAAGGTTTACGACATATAGAAGAGTGTAGGTACAAATAGAGGAATGAGCATAAAGACATGTCAAATATAACAATATGGGGGATCACATCATGTACATGAAATCACACACAAAGAACATGAAAGAAAATAAATAAAAATACTATTAAAGCACATGCGAGTCAACCTATAGCAAGTCATCTGCATCCCAATCTTGTTCACCATATGTGGAAGATGGATAACTAGCCAAAGGGACAACACAAAGTGTTGTACCAGGACAAGGCTTACCTAACCCCTTGCCCCAACTAAGTGCAACACAAGGATGAGCCTAGGTGAGTGGTAAGAATGTACTCATTGTAATATAGAAATATTTTTTAATAAGCATAAAACATGTAATAGTGAGCATGTTATGATTCTACAACTATCACATGGCAAGGAGAAAAGTGTATGTAATTGCTAAGGGATTATAACCTCAAAGAAAGTGTCACAAGGATTAAATCAACTCAATATCTTCTTTAAAGCATGACACTCATCAGTAAGATGGCCAAGTGTTCAATGAAATGCACCATAATTCATGTTCATACTCCTACCTTTTTGTTTTCTTTGATAGGTGGAAAGTAAATCAATTAAAGATGGAGAATTTGTTCCATTTGTCATTCAATTTCTATTTTAGTATGCAAAAATGGCAATTCTTTGAATTTATAAGGTTTGGATTTCTTGCTAGATTGGGTAACTTGTTGAAGTGGGTTTGTAGGAGGACATAAGAGGATCCTATTGTCCTTGCGATGCATTTGTTGATCATTGTGAAGGAGGACACTTATTTCCTTGGAAGATGTGGGGGAGGAGGATCTTAATATCCTAATCCTTTGGTATCTTCAATTTAGATTTGTTCTAGTAATTTATGGACTTCATGCTTATTTGTTATGTCACATCCTTGTTTCTTTAAGATCTTAAATCCTTGACCATAACTCTCTTCTAAGTTAATGGGTGTATTAGTTACTCAATTGGTATAAGATAGAAGAGTATCATTATTGCTCTTGTTTAAAACAAGTTCATTAATGATTGATGGTTGAGGCTTACTTTGCATGCCAATTTTACGATATAAAATGGTTTTTATTAGATATGCAGGGGAAGGGCCCTAACCCATTACAAAATGAAAAATAGAGTCTAACAGTTTAGTAAAATAGAGCCAAATAGCTTAGCAAAACAGTCTGGAAAAAACACAACGAACCATAGAGAAATAGCCAATCAAAACAAACAACACAAAATTGTTAAAGGAGTAGGACTTGAACCAAGTAAAGCCTCTGAGGGAGAGTTAAACAAGACCGTGACCTTTTTAGAAAGATTTTTCTGCTTTCCATGAATCGTATTCCAAGGAGAATCAGAAACTAAAACTGAGAAATTTTGATTAGAAGGTGAAGACTCCCCTCCAGAGTAGAAAACTAGAGGAACAGCTGAAACATGAGGTACAACATCCAAAACCAAGCCTAAATTTGTAGGACTTACTGCAACATTTCCCAATACATTAGCCTCAAAGGAGGCAACACAAACAACATTAGGGACAACCAAATACAAATGCCACACAACAATATCCAGAGAAGGAATAACACCCACCACAACTGAATTAGGTGGAGTAGAAACTAGCATTTGAGGAGCAACATCCATCACAACACTCTGAACTAGCATAGATGAAGCCACTGAAGGAGAAACACTATCAACAACATTAAAATTTTGTATAGAATGAGAAGGAGGCTCCTAACTATCAGAAGAAGAATCAACATCAAGGAACATAGTTAAATGATCACAAAGAGAATTCTTCCACCAGGTGGAGGAGGAAATAGGATGAGTCCCATGAGGACAATCACAAGCCAGATGTACAGTAGCAAAACATCTGCAATGAAAAGGAATACCTTCATAATCCACTAGCTGAGACCAGGACTAGTCATTAACCTGGAGCACCACCTCTCCTGGTAAAGCTTGAGATAAATCAATTTCCACCAAAATCCTTGCAAAGGAGGTGTGAGTAAAATTCTTGGAAGCAATGTCAACTTTTAAAAATCTACCCAAAGCATTTCCAATGTCCTCAAAAGAAAAGGAGCACCAAAACTGTAAGGGGTCATACAACAATCTCACCCAAATAGGAAAAACATTAGTGGGATCCTTCAAGGGGTTGAAGGTATGATCCCAAGGCCTCATGGATAGGGGATGAGAGTCCCATTCCCAAATTCCTTGATCCAAAATTTTATGTCTATCTTTTGAAGAGCAGACGCCAACTACAAAAAACCCTCTAGCAAAAGGATAAATCTCCATCCTACCTTCCACCAACGGAGCCCAATGGTTGGAAATCTAGAGATGCAACTCAGAGAGGAGAGGCCACGAGTGGAAAAACCTACAAATAAGGGCAATATTTAAATAAGCATCAATATTTTTAGAGACTTCTTTTCCCAGATAGATAACAGGGGCAACACCAACACACCATAAAGGTTGCACAAAGCCTAGCCCAGAACTCTTATTATGCATTGCATCCACAGAAGAAGTCTTGACAGGTCTTTTTGTTGTAGGATAGCCCTCACAAGACCCATCCACAACCCTCAACATTTCTGCAAAGTCCATGCAATCCACAAAACCCTTCAACCCAACAAAATTTGAGGATCCAACATCAACAACCAGCGGCGAAGAGGGCGCAATATCCACCACCAAGTTGCAGCCCAGCAAAGAAGATAAACCTGCTAGAGGTGAGTGGCAACAATAGGAAAAGGATCCAGAGGATTTCAAAAATGTATTTGGGTGGGAGTTACAGGAGCCGTCCATCGATCCATCTGATTAAATAAAATGTTGAACATATCAAGTGATGGAATTATAGGTGGTATTGGTTGTTGCATGGATGGGTAAAAGGATGCAATGTTCTCAAGATTGTGTAAGGAGTCTTGTATGAATTGTTGCATGCTATCTTCATCCCATCCTACGATTTTTACATCACTGGGACATTCATTAGGAGTTGATTGAGCATGATTAGGTTCTAGTACATTAGGATCATAACCAAACACACGGCTTGAGACATCAACCAAAGACATTAAGGACTTCCATATATTTCCCATACAAATGTCCATGATGCAAGAATGAATTGAGATGTAAAGACATAACCAATTTTCAAATTTTAAACAAGATATCTTTTTTATTATACTATGCAAAAACCTAAAAATAATGTCTTCTAATTCTAATTTATGTTTGAAATGCACTTGAATTGATCAATTAACCTTAATGCCAATGATTGTAGAAAAATAGAAATTTTTAGAAATTGAAACAAAAAGCTGAAGGAAGAAACACAAAATGCAAACATGGTAATTTTAGCGCCCAAAAGTTCAAAAACAAGCCTGATCAGGGACTCATTCACCCATGGGCGAATGGGTCTTGTGTCATGGTTTTGAAAAATTAAATTACAAATTTATGAGTTGATATTTATGTTTCTATATTCTAGTTACAAACAGGTAGTTACAGTTTCATATTTCTAGAAAATTAGATCTAAATGCTAGTGTAAAATGATGGTAAATGACAAGAAAAAAGACCTAATTTGAGATGCAATTTTGATTCAATTTTCTTCATTTAAGTGACTAATCATGCAATGTTATGTAAAAAATTTGCAAAATGAATGAAATTTTTGAATTTTTTCAGATTTTAAAGAATGCAAAATGCAAACCTAAAACCTTAGATGAGATGCAAACTAATGCTAGTTAAGAACCCTAAATGTGATGCAAATCATTGCAATGCAATGCAAAGTGATGCAATTCCTAGATCTAGGGTTTCAGTGGACTCCAAATTCAAAAAGTTTATAATGCAAGAATGTCAGGTTCACCACAATAAAACAATTAAAAATAGGGGGTTAAGTGTGTGTTATAAGGGGTTCACCAAATATGGACCTATATACATCTAAAAACGGTCATCACCTTTAATTAATTAAATACTAGCTATTTGATTAATATTTCAAGTACATATAAATAAATGCTCAATTTTTTTATATTGTTCATTTCCTAAATTCTCCAAATCCAAAACATATTCTTCTAAATTAATTAAATAAACAAGGCTCCCTAAACTTGTTTTATTTAATTAATCTTCACTAAGTCCAATTAGGAATTAGAGCACATTTCTACAACTTTTTGTGCCACCTCACCAAGGTCACATGAAAATAAATAACTCTAATTTTTAATTAGATTTATCTTCAACTCATTTCAAAAATCACATGGCTCATTTCCTCCCACACTTCCACCAATTTTTGAAGCACATGGTCTTCTCTTCACACACTTGAATCTTCCATCCAAATGGCATGTTGCCCATTGGTCAAGAGATTCTTCCATCCAAATGGCATGTTGTCTTTGGTCAAGGGGACAACATTTTGATTCTCTTCATCTTCACCATCCATCTTTCTTATTCGAATATGGACCGTTGATTAATGCCACCTCACTATATGCTTGGAAAAGGCTATAAATACAACCCTTGGGCCTTGTATTTGATATACACATTCGAAGTAGAGTTATTATGTAGGTTTATCATTGGAGCTTGGAGCACTCTTGGAGTCTTATAGCTATTTTTCATATCATGTTTTACTTTACATTTACATCTTAGCTTTAAATCTTGCATCATAGTTGCATTTTATGTCCCATCTTGCATCATAGTTGCATTTTAGATTAGTTCATTTTAGGTTTTCATTTGACCATGTGTATTATCATGCATAGAATCATATAAATCACTACCATAGTATCCACCTCCATTTGTTCATTTATCACCAACATCATCCTTCATTCATCATAGCCTTCATCATTATTGTTTGCATATAGTTTCATGTAGGCATTAGATTAGCTTGCATGTTGAATACTAATCTCGTTTCTTAAGTGTCATTCTAATAGCCTTTGTGCACATAGAAATCTAAGGACCAAAAGTTTAAAAATTATCATTAATAATAGAGGATAATGAGGCATTCTTGAAATATTTAGTTGTTGCAAATTAGAATAGTTTCTTTTCTTCGAATCTTTCAATATAAATTGTTTCATTAAACTTTGTGTTGATACTAACGTTGCACATTTAACACAGACATGGCCTATTTCTATTATTTCATTATGAACTGAGATCCACACAAAGAATTGACTTACAACCCTTAGGTGAGTCAACTCAACGAGGGAATCTATTGATTTCTAATGATTTCCTTATGATTGAGGATAGGGGTATAAGCCTAAACAACACTTTTGGGAGAAAAACTAAAAAATAGTAAATCAACTCTTTTATGCTTATTCAAACTTGAAACATCAATTTAAAGCTCAATACAAATAGAAACAATAAACTTTTTGCAGATCTGAGAAGGGGTAAACACTATGTACCGGTCTCCAAAATGCAATTTCAGGAGGTTGACTAGGACTCATTTTCCCATAGTAAAATGGGTCTCTATGTAGAGGTTTCAAAAAACTTTCTGGAACATCTGATATCAGTATGTAGCTTTTGTTTGATCTAGGTTTCAATATCAAATTTTCAAAAATAAATCCACTAGGTGAGATTTTGTGCTTTTATCACAATATTGTAAACTTTTTGCAAATTTGACAACTTTGCAATTTGACACTTCAAGAGATCTTCAATTTTTTTTCAACCTACGAACCTACAGATACACAAGAGGGAAAAATTATTTTCTTTTGATGAATGGGGGTTTTCCTTGGTCAAACCTTGTTTGGGTAATTAAACCTTCAATTGAAATAATGAAATATGAAGGGAATAATGAATGAACAATGCTATTTTGCAACTCACCAAACCCATGAATAAACCTTTGGAATGTTGAAATGTTGATCTTGATCTTGTATGAAATGGCTTCAATGGATGTGAATCTTGATGCTTGAATTCTTTTACTTGATCTTTGAAACCTACATCACAATGTTAGCTCCAAAAAAATGCATGATTACAAGAGACTTTGACATGATGCTTGAGATCTTGATAGCTGCAATCAATCACTGATAAATCTTCCCTTGAATTCCCTTGATCATAATCTTAGCTTTAAGAATACTTGCATGAAAATTCTAGCTTCTTAGGATTAGAATTGATGAAATAACCTTGTATTTATAGGTATGTATCATTAATTCCCCAAAAATTAAGCATCACAAGCCGACATTGAAATTTGAATTTTGGGACATTAAAATTCCGTCAAAAATATTTTTTATATTTAGGTTCAAAGGCCTTGGGAGGACCCATTCACCCATGGGTGAATGGGTCCTAGGTTCCTATTCCTGGAACACACATTGCTCAAGGTAAGGTATTATGTGTTGGCATTCATTGTTGTTAGGTTTCCCCTTTGAAAAAATGTAATTTATTAGGCTTGTAGATGTAAAATAGGGATTATTAAGGCATAATTAAGTCTAATTTATTGGAGGGTCCCAAAAAAAGTGTGAAAATGTAATGGAGTACAAATTTCTACACTACAAAATCAATTACAACAATTCCATAAACCTTCACAACTAATTTATTGATTTTCAACATGAAGAGCACTAAACCAAACAAGCTAGTAAGTAAAACACAACACAAGATACCACATAACACTAGATTTATGTGCAAACACAAGATGCCAAAAACCATGGTGAGAAACTCTCACAAGAAGGAATATAGTAAGTGAACATTACAATGTGATATAGGGACCAACCTATCAGAGACACCAATCCCCAAAAGATTCAATATGCACCAACCTATAGGAGACACCAATCCCCAAAAGATTTAGTAGGCACCAACTTACAGAAGACACCAATCCCCATTGTAACATAGACACCAATCTATGCCAGAATAATACAACAAGTAGAACAAAAATCCTACCAAAACATAAATAATGGTAAATTATAAATTTAACTCTAACATGCACTAGCAAACACTCTAATACTAGAGCTCACTCTTTTCTTCACACTTCTACTATGATACAACTGCACTTCCCACTACATTACTTTCACTTTAATAATCAAATACATTTGGTATATTTTCACACACTTAAAATGCATATGAAAATTTGAAATATATACATGACATTATATTAACCCTCTTCTATGTTGTTGGACAGGGATCCAAACTAATCTAGACAATGTAGGGTGAACATAAATTCAAATTTCATGAAACATGTAATACACTACTCTAATCTTGCAACAAAAGAACACGATGCCTTGTGCCACCATGGGAACTTAGACACCAATCCCCAAAAGATTTAGTAAGCACCAACTTACAGAAGACAACAATCTAGGCCAGAATAATACAACAAGTAGAACAAAAATCCTACCAAAACATAAATAATGGTAAATTATAAATTTAACTCTAACATGCACTAGCAAACACTCTAATACTAGAGCTCACTCTTTTCTTCACACTTCTGCTATGATACAACTGCACTTCCCACTACATTACTTTCACTTTAATCATCAAATACATTTGGTATATTTTCACACACTTAAAATGCATATGCAAATTTGAAATATATACATGACATTATATTAACCCTCTTCTATGTCGACCAGGGATCCGCACCAATCTAGACAACGTAGGGTGAACATAAATTCAAATTTCATGAAACATGTAATACACTACTCCAATCTTTCCACCAAAAGAACATGATGCCTTGCGCCACCATGGGAACCTTAAACATGTTGTATCCTCATTCCACACACTTGATTTGAATTTAACACTCTTGTAGCTATTATCACACATGCCTCAAACTTTGAATAGCTTGATGATCCTTATGTTAAATCAAACTCCTTGAACATTGATCCATGCCTTAGGAAACTCAAGAAACTGGTAGAACTAGTATAGGCACACTCTCCTTCCAAATTGTAGAGCAACACCACATTTCTAAAAGAAATTCCACCCATATTAATTAATCTCTCTGCCTAAAAGATATCCTTTCAGACCACCTCACTCATGTTGATTGCATACCTGACATGGTATGATAAATTTATTAACTATCTAAAGGAAATCATGTCACAACTGATATGATCCATGACACTTGAATAGATTAGACATTATCCACACTATCAAACAACATGCTTCCAAAACCTTGAGACAACTGATAATACTAGTATCTTCTTCATTTTGACAACCTTCATGTTTGACAACCTTGACACCCTTTGATAACCACTATCAATATCAATGACCTGCTTACATCAGTTTGATATCAATGACAACCTATGCTCAACGACCATTATGTAATGAACTTTCCCTTTTCTAAGATATCTATGTCTAAGACTCCATGGTTCCCTGCAATAAAATTAAATCTTCTTCCTCCTAAGCTAATTCTTAGTATCTTCATCAACCTTATTAGAAAAAATCAGAGGTGTTGATTTTTGTGTTTGGGTAGCCCATGGATTCTTTTGAAAAATTATCTTTTTCTTACTCCAGAATATAGATTTTGTAGGATATTTTTGTTGGGGCACAATAATTTTCAAATCAAAGTCCTTCTTAATAGTTTCTTGCAGTTTTGAAGGATTGAACTCCTTCACATGTCCTCTAAGATATTCAAACAAACCTTCTATGAATAGCACAATGATTCTTCTTTAAGATATGTTAGTTACCATAATTGATAATTTCAAAAAATCACCAACCTACTCTTCTTCCTTCCCTTTTTTTTGAGGTGACCCAACTCTTCAAGATGATTTTTACGATCCTGTATATCAAATCTTTCAATCAACCTATTACAAAAATCATCACAATATTTGATTTGGTTATTTTTTTGAGCAATTAAACCATGATACCACTAGTCATGTACAATAATTCATTGTTGTCTTTCTCACCTATGTTACACATGATCAACACATTTGATTGATCAACTTTAACCTATTTTTGCTAGCCACATTTGCACTTTGTTTTTCCTAGTCATGTTGGTTTTTATAGAATTTACTTGCATAAAAACCATAATTGAGGCAATAATAAAATTTTGCGTTACTTTTTTCATATCTTTTGTTTGAGGTATTTCTATTATTATTAGTTCTTGAGCTAGGGTGTGGGCTGCTTGCTACCTCTTGAATGCTTGTTCTTCTCAAATTGTTTGCTCTAGAGCTGCAGCTTTCAAAGTTGCTTCACCTCTACCTTTGGAGTTTCTTCAAGAGGTATTTCATCCCCTCCCCCTTCCTCTTGCATTGGCTTGAGCTTTGAATGTTTTCTCTTGAGAAGAAGGTGTAGACTTGTTGAAGAATTTTTTATGGGTTTGTAGAGAACTCATCAACTCATCAACTACGATCTTTGAGAGGATTTTGAACTTTTCTATGGTAATAACTATTCAGAAATTTTTTTAGGGTAAACTGTTAAAGATTTTTTTAAGAATATTTTTCCCTTCAATAGTTTCACCATTTATCCTCAACTAATTTATCAAACTAGAAACTCTTGTATGGAAGCCCAAATGGACTCTCCATCATTCACTTGAAGAGTTCCAAAATCTCTTCTAAGCATCTGGAACTTAACTAACCTCACTTTATCTGTTTACTTGAAATTAGTTTGGAGTATTTCCCAATACTTGTTTGCATAGTTAGCTACTACTATTTTGGTGGAAATGGCTTCTATGAAAGTCACCTCTATCAAACATAGGATTTTTGCATCTTTTCTGTTGTTCTACTTCAACTAGGTCTTTTGGGCATTTGTGAGGGTTGTATATGCTTTTGAGTTAATCACATATGTGAAACAACTGATCACAAGCTCCCACAAATCATTTGCAACTATTATTGTCTTCATCTTTTCTGCCCTACACCATAGTTCTGATGGTGGCTGCTGCCAGCTCTTTTTATTTCCTCCAACCATGCTTGACATTCAAACAAGTCTTCAAAATCCAGTACAAGTTAAAAACTTTGGCTCTAATGCCAATTTGTTGAAAATAAAATCAAACAAAAATAAACTACAGAGACCAAAGTAGGAAGAACAAGATTCATATAAGGATAGAAAATATATTGTCTACTTATCTCAAAATATCATTTACAAATACTTTTATATTCTGAATACAAAAATTTTATAAACAACTTTATTGTTGCTATGAGTGACTGTTCTCTCCAAAGATTTTGTGTAACTGCTACTACAACTCTCTTACTAAACATTCTATTGTTGCAGTTCTCTGTTCTTCATCCAATCTTCCCTTCTTCTAACTGTTCTACTATTTCCATTTTCTTTTTGTTTATCTCTTATCTTTTCAAATTCATCTACCACAATCAATTTGCCCCAAAATTGAACTGCTGTTAAAATTTCTGAAATCTGAATATGAGAAAGAAATGTTGTTTGGTTGTTGTAGGAGGAATGTAGGGTACAAGAATGAAACACATATCAGAAATTTAGTGCTCTGACTCAAGAATAGAAATTCCAACAACAATGACTTTTAGTACTATGCAATTAGAAGTATATAAATCTAATTGAAAGTAGTCTTGGTATACATTACAAATAGAAATGTGTTGTATATACAACTCAAAATATGTAAAACTGATCGAATTCATTGGATCCACAGTAGGCAAATTTAAATCTGTGCTTATAAATTGTACATTGAAACCTCCTACTTGACTAGAGATCAAACACAAAAAGAAATGCAGCAGTGCTGTCATGATTCAAACAGAGAAAACAGAACAAAGCGAAGTTAACTTCAAGGTCTCGCATTCAAAGTTAATATTACTTTATATACAATGATCTGCGGCAGTGTTTAAAGTGATTCATGTCCTCAGTATTTAAAGGCATCTGATTATATTATTATTTTTTGTTGATGGTGTAAGTATCGAAAAATCTTTTCAGAAGTACATGGAAACGAACGCTCATAGAATGCAGAGTGTTGAGACTGTTGAAGACAGTGGAATTAAGGTAAAATTCTTTAACCATGTCAACAAAGAACATAAGCTTTTCCTTGTAAATGTTTGTCACGAATTGCATGGCCTTAACTGTATTCAATCAATATAAACTTGAAGTATTGGCAGCAAGAGGCAAGAAAGCTCAGGCAGGAAACTGACAGTCTTGGAAACACCTTAAGGTATTTATGGATTTTGGCCTGAAATTCACTTTTTATGCATATAACAAATTAGAACTGCACTCATAAATACGTACAGATCATACTATGAAATTGAGACAGAAACTATTGCTTGGAGTTTACTCACAGGCAACTAAAGGGAGAAGCTCTTACATCATTAAGCATTACGGATCTCCAGCAGCTTGAAAATTTACTGGAGAAAAGCCGTGGTTGTGTAAGATCGAAGAGGGTAGGCAAAGTGAAAGGGGAAGTTTAATTTTGGATTCCCTCCTCATTTTTTTATATGTATATATATACAAACAATTAATTTAAAACCAAGTTCAACAAACAGAAAATTCAAGGCCACCTAGGGTTTTACCCTGCCTCCTCATTGCTTATTTTAAATAATATTAAAATTAAAATTAATATATAGATAATTGGAAAATAATAATTAAAGAGTTTTATAGTTAATATAAATGTCTGTTTTGTTAAGAAAATATTTAATATATAAATTTAATGTGAAGGAAAATAATTTTTTTTTTTTTTTATCAATAAGAGGCAAAGTCAAATTTTATTAATATATCTAATATCAAAGGATCTTACATCTTATATTACAAGATAATCATTATAAGCTTATACTCCAAACCAAAACAGCAACTGTTCTTGACAGGATATAAACATCTGAAAGAGCTCTAGTAGACATAATTAAGTCCCAACCAGTATTGTGGCCAGAGGAACAAACTGTCTCTTACAAAAATGGCCCCAATAACAAAGGACCTTGATCATCTAACATAGCTTTACTGCCACCACCTCACCTCTTTACCTTCCGCTGCAAGCTTCGATAACTCATCTGCTTCCAAATTTGCCTCCCTATATACATGATTAATAGTAAAACAATCAAAATAATCAAGAATTCTCAGTTTCCTTTCCAGTAGGGCTTTAAGTCTCCAGTTAGGTGTTTCAAACGCTTCTCACTGATTGATATATCTAAAAACCGCCAGCACATCGACGGAAAATTCACCGCCATAACAATTCACTGCGCAAAAAAATAATTGCATGAATTTTTCGCAATTAATTTTCCGTGGCGTGAATTGCTGGTGGCGGTGAATTTTCCCATGGTGAATTGTTGACGGTGAATTTTCCGTTGGTGAATTGCTGGGGTGAATTTTCCTAGAGCTAAAATTTTTAATACTAATATTAAAAAGAACAAATAATGAGAGCTAGTTTAAAACATTAGGTAATTTTTGTTGAATGTATTATTTGTGATAAATGTATAAATTTGAAAATATTTTACAAGTAATAAGTAAGAGGTATTATCTGCAGTGTGTCAATTTATGACAGTGTTATCAAGATTCAACTATGTAGATATTGAGACAAGCTCATTGACACATATTTCATTGCATCTAGATGATGCTCATAAAAATGAAGCATTGGAACTTTCAAAGAGGTCACTCATCCTAATTCTACTTCAATTCAAGCATGCTTAATCATGGAGTTTTCTCAAGATTAAGCTCACAAAAACTATGCAGTTGAATCCTGATAGCTAATGTGGTACTTAGATATAATTATGCAATCGAATCCTGATAGCGAATGAGGTACAAAGCTAAAACCATGCAGTTGAATCGTCATAGCAAATAGGATACCAAGCCAAGTGAGTTTAATCCTCAGGGAAACTCTATGGTTAAGTACATTTGAAATGGAGTAGTATTGGGATGTGTGATCTTCTGGGAAGTCTCACTGATTCACCCTTGTGAGCATCACCTAGATGCAATAAATACCAAGCAAACCATTAATTCTCATTAGGAATGAATTCATGTGAACCACCACTGATTAAAAAAAAAATACACAATTGAATTCATAACCACATAAATTAATTTAGAGCACTGTAAAAGTTTACTAGTATTAAAATACAATCAATGACAATAATACTTGTGGCTGAAACGAGCACTTAGAAACTATATAAACATCTTTATAACTTTGTCCAGTAGTTATTCCTTGTTCAAGTTACATTGCTCTCAGCTTTAATTTCTCTTTTCTGTTTCCCCACTTCACCGGTAACAGATAAACCTTATTTATTTTCTTTCAACAGGAAGAAAGGCTAAGTGAGGAGATTGTCAAGCTGCAATGTAGGGTAAGAGACCTTTCAAAGCACAGTCTTGCATTCATTCATAGATATCTATCTTTAAGGAATATTATAAGGGTAATCCTATTATCAATTTATCAATCTCTCTAGTCCATTATTATGTGTGCAGGAACACCTCTTACAATCACAAAATCAGTTTATTATGAGCATGGTACTACACTCCTTCCATACTTTGGGGATTCCAATTATAATCTGTATTCAAAATTTCTTTCCATTTGCAAGAATCTAGACATTGATTTTTTCTGTCAGATAGAACGAAACGAAGGCAACTCAAGTAGACTAGAGCTGGATGGTTCAGCTCAAGGTGTTGTTCAGAATCTGCTAAAGACTAATTCAGGAGAATGCCAGCAGTACTACAGTGACAATAATCTAGTTATAGAAACTGATCTTCAACTTGGGTAAGTATTCATACACTCTTTGTATTTCTGTCTATACAAATATGCATAGTATCTTAAGGCCGGTGTTGAAAGGCATATGCTCAAACTTCAGATGAGGATTTAGCTGGAGATTCAGATTCTTCAGCATGCAAGTATTTTCATAAAAGCATCTTCGTGCAAATAACTTGAACCACCTTTTAGGTGCTTAAACTGTATTACAACTCTGATTATGCAATTCCCTTTAACAAATTTATTAATTTCTTTATTATTTTGAGAAGAAAAATGTTGCAGATCTGATGCAACATGTTATTGTAGTATATGTGTGTTCTTTAATTATAAATTTGGCACATATAAATATACTTGATATTTGTTTGTAAATTGTATGTACATTCTCTTACAATATTATTTACAAACAAAATTGTACTCAAACCTTTTTATTTTCTGATTCTCAAAAGTTAAATAAAGTTAAGATATAACTAAATATATATTTCTTTTAATTATACTATATATTTACTAATCTTTTTTAATCTTTTAATAAATTGTTTTATTTAAATGATTGGAATGTTTATTCTTTTTAGATCTGTCAATGAAGATTTTTGAAACAGGCACACATTTCATACATGTAGATTACTACTGTCATTCAATTTCAATCTTTAAAGGTATGACAACAATTTCTTTACGCATGGAGATACTAATCTTCTATATTTATCTAGTCCCTCAACTCCTTCGTTGCCTGTGAGGATACCATTTTTCCTCCATCCTCTAACTTCTCCTGCCCT
>VDFB02198444.1:0-17694 GCA_007258455.2 Sequoia sempervirens | reverse complement strand
ATTGTACTGATCCATCAATCTAGTCACACCACCATCTAGTTGCTCCTCCACATCCTAAGAGGCTTGTCTTTTATGAAGGCCTTTCCTATCCTTATTTTCCCCACTCACTATCCCAAAGATGGCCTTATGCATTATGCCCAAAGTAATTACCATTAACCTATTGAAGGCCTTGTCCATCTTGTCCACTTTCTGCTGAAGCTCATGAATTTGTGAAGCATAGGGCTCCAAGAGTCCAACAGTATCCTACATAACCCAACTCTTTCCTTCATATACTAAACATTCATCCCCTTTATGGATTCCCTAACTACCTCCTCAATTTCATGCTCAATATTCTGAAGCACTTCCTCTTCCTCATCCTTTGAATCTTCGACCACCGGTTGATCATCACCAACCATTTCTTCATCCTATTCGCTACTTGTAGAATCTTCTAAGAGATCTTCTTCCAACACAACTGACATCTCCTTCTTACTCAAGTTAATAGGAGGTAGAGTTTCCTCTTCTAGGTCATCCCCAAGCTCTTCAAAACTAAGTTTCTTCCCTTTGGGAGGACTGGCCAGCAAGCCTAGCCAATCACCTCTCACCCCTCCCACTACTAGAATCCTCCAATTTTCCTTGCTCCTCATTGTATCTTATTTCAATGGTGAATTTCTTGGTCGTTTTAGGCTCAAGACTTTCACGGGCTTTCCTTTTGGTGCTAGTGTTACCTAATGGCTAAGCACCAATATCTTTTCCTTTCTAATTTTGAGTAGAAGGGTTACCCTTGGTAAGAAGGACTTTAATTGAGGATTGTTTAAAACTAGAAGGACTAGTAGGGGATTTATGGTTGGAGGCCTCACAGAGGATGAACCCACACCAAAGGAAGTAGCCAGAGAGGGGTCGCGTGGGGTAGGGGGTTCAACATGAGAAACAAGGGCAAAAAAACTAGTAGGGATACCACCAGGAGGTCCTGACAAGGGGTAATAGCTGTAGCATAATTATAAAGGCATTGGATCAAAGCTTGGTATAGAGGGGATGAGGCACCTTTAGCTTTACATTGCTTTAAAGATGAAAACAAAAAGAAAGGAATATTAATTCTTTCATTCCTATGAATGACATAGAAAGGGGAAATGGTACTTGTGGATAGTGGTGTACCGCCCTTCCAGAGTGAAGTACTTCATTATGTGAACACTAACAACCCCAAATGGAGTTGGGAGGCGCTCTCTATCATGGGTGATCCCACAATAGTGGTTTACAATTTTTGGCCAAAATAGACACTAAAATAAAAAATTTTAACTAAATCTTCACTTTCAGGCACCTATAGCGGCTAAACCGTGAGGAATTTGAAGATGATGCAAACTAGAGTTTCATGACATTTTGTCTGTAAATTCTAAATATATTTTTTTCAAAAAATTTTAAATCCATTGCACCTCTTTTTCCATATATCCCTGGAAAACTAGTTTTCTTAGAAAACAACATTTTAAAAAGTGACACTCACCATATATATCACACAACTTTTTCCATGAAGAATAAAATTCCAATTCTTTCTAATTGATTTTACAACTCCTGATATCTATGCTTCCACTTGGTCGAGAAGGCTTATTGAATACTTTTTCTTAAATCAAGTTTCAAAGTCAAAACCACTACATCCAAAATATAGTGACCATATAACATGTAACTCTTTTTGTATGTAATACAAAATTCTTTTGTTGTTGGATATTTGATGCACTCATATTTTTTCAATTTTTTTTGATAATTTGATATTTTCCACAATGTACGTAATAGAGAGTTTGATTTTTGTGAAAAACTATGTTTAATAAAACTTAAAAATGAATACTATAATAAAACCAAACATATAAAATTATAGTCATGATACCATATATTATAATCTACCCGATTCCAATGGTTTCATAAGTCTCCAAAATCCGCCTGGTTCTCAACTTGAGCTTCAAAATGTAAAAATATGGACTTTCAAAGTTCCTGAGGGGGAGAATGAGGTCAAAAGGGGGTTAGCTTGAACCCTAGTTCGAGCGAACCACCTTTCATATTGCATTTTCTTTGTTATGTTTGTGTGGGGAATGTGGGGTCAAAATTAAATGGGTTTGCTTGAACTTGCAAGTTCGTATGAACCTTCATATCCATTTTGGTTTATCACTAGTTTCTCATCACCTTTAAGGAAGCTATCCATAAATCTATGGTAATTTTCACTACTAATTTTAGACACCCTTAGGCCATTGTACTATAGACTCATCATAGCCGTAATCAACTTGGGAGACATTTCAAACCCTATACTACGAATCTAAATTTTGTCCTCTCACCAAGAACTATAAAACTTAGCAGTAATGTCATCATTGTAACCATGCATTGCCATAAAGAATGGTGCCATACCAACCTCCTTGAATAGCCTCCATAGCTCTTTTTTTTTTGTAAAGGAACACAAGATAACAGCTCAGACCTTTTTCTAGGACCCCGATCAAATTACAGTAGTAGCACTTGGCAGAGGAAAGAGAGTTGTCTTTCCCAATAGTTGAATTACCTTTTCTCTACAGTAGAGTTTGTAGAAGAAGACACAATAAAGGAAGTAGTAAAATAGTTAGTGCTCCAATTTGGTGGAAAAATAGTAGACAACTCCTCCACCAGCAGGGTTCCAACATCACACGACTTCTAGAGAGGTCTAGTAAGAGCCATGGAGTAGGTTAGAGGGGGGACAAAACACCACCAAATTTTAGCAGATGAAATCATGAACACATAATCCATGTGAAAATAGACTCTACAAATAATAATGATGGAGAGCAAGAGCCAATATAAGCCAAAACTTTGATAAAAAAGTTGTCTTAAAGATTGCGGCATAGGAAACACGTGAGAGTGTAATGAAGAGAACACATTGTGGTGATCTCTCATCATGGAAATATGTCTCGAATCCATGCCTTCAAGGGAGAGAGGATCTTCCATCACATCATTCAGCCTTTCCATGAAAAAGGAAATATTTAAAATTAAATTAAATTTTGAGATGGGACAATGGAGAAGAGCAATACTAAGATAGCTTTCTATTTTCTATTAAATATGAAGTTACGAGGCAACTCTTAGATCCATATACTTCAAACCAAAGTGGAGTAACTAAGATAATAAAAATGGCACTTCAAGAAAAGTCAAATCAATGATTAGGGCTTGTAATCATGGAAATAGATTATGGGAGAAAACAATTACTTGTAAATATTCAAAAAAATATTTTGTATTATGACTAGAGTGGCAAGCGAAAAGCAAGACTGCAACTACAAGTTATAAACATTAAAAAATGCATTTTAAACATATTAAAAATTAATTTAGAAAATAGATTGTAATACACCATCTAATTATTTTTTAGGATTAAATAAAATTTACAAAATCATATTGAAAAATAGACTCTATTTCATCGACATCTATTACATAAAGATACAACTTTGTGGAATAAGAACACATCTATCCATATGTTTTACCTAAAACTTTAAATCCCCCAATGGATATATATGACATTATTGATTGAAATCATTTCCATAGTGAGATAAAGAATACTATATAAATTAAATCACAAGAGGGGCATAAAATTCCTTGTCATGAGGTGCAACAGGTTATCTATTCACATTTTGGTTCTATAATTATGTCAAGCAATAAGTGTTGACTACGAGGTGTGTGTGGGAACATACTTTTCTGAAATCTACAACTTGCATAATTATGATCTCTCAAAAAAACAATACCACTATGAGTGATGTCAAATATGTAGAATTGGGTGATTAGGTAACTTCTTGCACTATTATAGTTATAGTTGCCTCTATTTAGTTGCATTGAAGGATTGTCATCATTGTGTAGAAAGATCAATGTGATGGTCGTAGATGGAGATAAGCCTAACAAAATAAATCATATAAAATACAAAATTTCAAGCACATAATATTGTCTAACTCTTCAAAGTGCTACCACACTTCAATTCTTCATTCATTAATGGATTACAATCATTATATATGCTTGGAATGATACAACATTGTCATTCTCTTCACCATGATCACTTGATTATCTTAACACCTTGACACCTTGATACCACACTTTAATACCTTTATAAAAAAACACATGATGCATTTAAACTATTATATGATGCCTCATTATATAGAGGTATTTGAGATTACAAAGATCATTCTAGAACATAGGCCAACTAGGTTAAACATTTAGTATTTTTCATCTTATCCTTATCTTGCTTACTTTTATTTAATATTTTTCTCTACATTTATTGGTTTGGTGGTCATTGGGTGGGATAAATTACAATACTCCAACACTCCCCCTTAATTTCTACCACTTCTTCCTTTCAACTCTCACCAACTGCTACAATAGTCAAATCTTGAAAACTTCAATATGGACGTGCTCTTCCTAAAAACTCACTATCTATAGTTTTCCATTTTTCATGATGGCTTACAAGACAATGATATATCAAACCTTTTTTTATTACTATCATTTTTCACATATGAAAATTATCTAAACTTGAACAACCTTTTCAACATACCTATAAAATTTCGCAAATTCAATCCATAACTCCATCAACAATTCATTTGCATGCATCCTATCAAAGGTTTATTTTTCCACTCTCTTTTCCAACACATATTTTTTGAATGATTTCTCAAACTACATATGGTACAAGGATGTAGATCGCAACATATATCCTTTGTATTTTCTTTTCTATTACAATGAAAACAATACAAACAATATATTCCTTGAACAAAATTTCTTGAACCTATAACACTTACAACACCATTTCCTTTATTTGTGATGTATCTGAGGCCTTCATACTTGGGCCTCATTATTTTCTCAAAGGGATCTTTGGTTCCTTGCTCATAATTTTCTAATCCTTGACCTATATATCCCATTCTTTCCATGATTTTGAAACCAATATTATTCGCATTAACAAGATTTACATATTCAGACACATTATTATCTTCATGTTTACATTCTTCATCAAAAATAGCTTCAGCTATATCGCACAAACCAACTGATTGATCTATGGTACAACACAAATCTTCATTTCCACATGAAACATCACAAATTGATGGTTTTATTTTTCTAGCAACTTTAACTTTGCTTCTAAATATTCATTATTCTTCTTGGCATCATTAAAAAAATCAATCTTCCTTTGAGTTCTTCAATTTAACATTCTCCAATGGGTGATCCCACAATACTAATTCACCATTTTTGGCCAAATTAGACACTGAACTAATTTTTTCTAACTAAATCTTCACTTTTGGGCACCTATAGTGGCTAAACCGTGAGAAATTTCAAGATGATGCAAACTAGTGATTTCTGAAATTTTGTTTGTAGATTCTAAATATATTTTTTTCAAAAACTTTGAAATCAGATTGCACTTCTTTTTCCATCTTGTTTGAAAACTTGATTTTTTTTTTAGTAAGCGCCATTTTTAAGGAGTGATGCTCCTTTGGCCAATACAACATAAATTTTTCTTCCATAGAAGGATAAAATTCCTAATATTCAAATTTAGATTTGTAACTATGATATCTAGTGCTTTTCATTTTGGTTTCCTTAGTGTTTATTGAATGTTTTTCATGTAATAGAAGTTTTGAAGTCCAAACTGAAATTACAATTGAGGACATAAGCGACAACATGACCCCATTTTTATGTATAGAATTAAATATTTTTTCTTTTTACATTGGATCCCAGGACTTCAATATCTAGTATATTGATATATTTTAAAAATTGATAATATTCAATTTTTCACATGTCTGAGAACAAAGAGCTTGATTTTTGAGGTGAAAAGCGATACATTCACAAGAAATAAAAAATAAATATAATAGAAATTAAATTTATTTAGAATTATACTTTTTGGGAAGCTTATAATAAGGACTACATACAAAAAATTAAATTAAATGAATTCATTTGAACCCCCAAAAGTTAAATCAAAAGTTGTTTTTTATCAGCATTTTGATAAGTGTAAAGGAGACTCTGTTATAGGTATGGTTTAAAACTAGTGGGGTTCTATCCAAAGGGGTTTGATCTAAGCTGGTTCGATCAAACCCTCTTCAATTGGAATCATTTAAATAGAACTTTTCAAGGCTTAAATCATTATATTTTCTAAAAATATGTGATTTCAACAAAAGTCAAGATCTCCCAGAAATTGTAAACTAGTATTGTGGGATCACCCCAATTCATCTTCAAAATCATAAATTTTGCACAAATATCTAGTTTTATGTATTGAAATATTCTTTAAATCGACTAATCATTCTAAATTAAATTTCTTAATTTTGATTAATTCTTTCTGTAAAATATATTTTTCTTTCTTTTCTCTTTTACCAACTTTTCCTATCAAAACAAATCATTTAAACTCAACTTATCTTTACACTTTACTATGATTCTGCTACAATGATTTATTCAATACAGAAGCTTTGTGTAACTTCAAATAAGATCTCCTTTGTCACTACTAGATGAATTCACCTCGATTTGATGACTTCTTTTAAACAATGACCTTTCCTTGTTGGTTGCGATCTCTTGAATTTTTTTGCACTCACTTTGTTGGTCCTCCTTTCATAGTAGTCTTAAAAAACAATGATCTATTTGATTAATCTCTCTCCTATAAGCAACATCTTCTAATATTTTTGATGAATATGCATCTATCTATATTAATTCAAATATAAAGATACATATTCACAAAAAAGGGGTGGGTGGTAAAAAGACACACCCCAAGAGTCAAATGGGCAATGCCCAGAAAAAACAACAAATCAAATGGGCTAAGCCCAGAAGTCCAAAATTACAAAGTAAATAAAAAAGCCATTAAGCGGCCAAAGCAGTGCCAACAGAGCCAGGAGGGTCTTTGTCATCCAAATTTTTTCCCCATACATCAACAAGGTCTAGAGTGACATCAAAAGGAGGACCCCAACCATCATCAGCATCTTTTTTCTCTTTATCTTCTTCCTCGCGTCATGGTGAGATTGCAAGTGCCAGACACAGAAACATTTTACCAGTGGCTGGCCAACCAGAGCCAAAAGCAGGAGGGTCATCAAAGGGCCACCCGGAACCACCACCGCTGCTCCCTGAAGCATCGCCAAAAGGCCACCCTTGGAAAGACCATGACAGAGGAGAACAGTTTCACCGAGGAGTGCTACCCACCGAGGCGGGGGTTGGGAATAGGGATGCGTAGAGCCACTCCACTACAGGCCCCTAGAAGGTGACCAACTGTGGCAAGAGGTAGGAAAAGTGGGGACCCAAGCAACAGTACAAGGGGCATTACCCCAGTGGTCTAGGAGAACCTAAAGGTGAGCAACCTCAAGTGCAACTTTGTTGGCTTGCACTTGAACCTATAAAATCACATTAGAGAAAATCATAGCTTTAGCATATAAAGATACATGAATATCCATTTGAATATGTGAAAAAATGCAAACATTTCTGTCTTTCCAAATATTGAAGAGAATTTCCACCTTGAAAGTGTGCCAAAGCTAGGTGAATTTTGCAAGAAATATGGGAGAATCTCCTAGTAACACCATATGCTAGGAGAAAGGTTCTAGCCTAAAGGGCCAAAAAAAGTCATGAATCCAAGTCCAAAGTTACTAGGCTCTAGGACAAAACTAGAAAAGATGCTTAAAATTCTCAGCTTGCCTCAAAAATTGCAATGAGGGTCCCAACCCCCAAGTAAACTAGCCGAAAGCCCACATGAAAGCCCTAAAAAAGAATACACTACGAAAAGTGGGCAAGCTTCAGCTCAACACTTGCAGACTGAGTGGTAGCAAATCTTTTATGAGAGACATGAGCGGGAGATTGAAGAAGCCACCTCTGGTTCAAACTCTGAATCATAGGAAAGTGTGGTGAGAGCCACCTGTAACCAAGCCGAAGTTTGTAGTTCCTGAAAAGGGTGTCTGGATAACACTTCTAGTCTTTCCACCACTTCTAGTCATTCCACCAAGGTTTGGTCCAATGAATTCCAACCTTATGAAGCATTTAAGCAAGAATGGCATTCACCAGACCATCATAAGTAGCACAGTCCTAGTTATGAATCCTGTACTGGACAAGAAAAACTTTACACAACATAATACACATGGTGGGTCTGTGAAAGATCTGTTGTAGGGTCTAGATACCCTTTTTGTGAAATCTGAGCACCTTAAGCCTAGACGACTTAGCCAACGGCTGACCATTGCTAGCAAAAAGAGGCAACCACCAAATATTGTGCTGGTTGAGAGAGAACCCATCCCAAAAATTAGAGCTAGCCCAATGGAGCCAGGGTTTGACAACTTCCTAGGCTAGGGGTGCTACCACAATAATGGGTTACACTTTTTGGGACATCTTGATTTTTGTCTGAAATCACATATTTTTAGAAAATACAATGATTTATGACTTTAAAGGTTTCATTTAAATTATTTTAATTAAAGAGGGATTGATCAAACCCCCTTGGATAGAACCTTGTTAGATTTAAACCATACCTATAATCGAGTCTCCTCTACACCTATCAAAATGCTGATAAAAAACCACTTTTGATTTACCTTTTGGGTGATCAAATGAATTCATTTAAAATTTATGTTTTGTAATCCTACAACCCTTATTATAAGCTTCCCAAAAATATAATTTTAAATATATTTATTTTTATTATTATATTTATTTTTTATTTCTTGTGAATGCAGTATTTTTAATGAACATCAAGTTCTTTATTTCACACATACGAAAAAATAGAAAAAATTCTAGAAAATACATTTGCACTAGGTATTGATGTCCTTATTCCAACAAAAAAGAATAAGTTAATTCAAATGAATACAAAAAAAATTATGTGGGTCGAAGTACACCTGTGTCCAAATTATAATTACGCTGACTTGGAAAATTAATTAAAAAAATATATGTAACAAAAAATTATGAAAAGATATCCATTCCCTAGATATTGGTGTGAAAATTTTGTATTTTATATCCTATCTATAAAAAAAGTTACGTGGGCCGAAGTAAACATCACTTTTTTAAAATGTTGATTAGTAGAAAAAATAAGTTATTAAAAATTACATAAAATGATTCACAATTTATTCTTTAATTTTTTAAAAAAAATATAATTAGAATCTACACAAAATATCTAACAAATAACTAGTTTGATTCATCTTCAAAACCTTAATGGTTTAGCTGCTATGGGTGTAAGAAAGTGAATGCCTACTAAAAAATCCTGATTTTAATGTCAAGTTTGGCCAAAAACTGTAACCCATTATTGTGGGATCACCCCCTGCCAAATGCTTTTGGCCACAAATGTCCCAATAATCTAAACTGGTTCTTCCATGACCAAAAGGGTTTGAAATCCAATCCCCTTCCAATTAGGTGTATGGACAGGGAAGCCGGATTGAATAATATGCCTGAGAAGAATTTTCCAGGCCTCATCCCCAGTAAGGGCACGAATAATCCATTTAACACAAAGAACAGACCCTTTCCATTGAGTAGAAAACAACCGAAGACCTCCTGATTCTCTAGAAAGGTAGTAGAATTCCCAAGCCACACGATGAAACCCTCTATGAGATTCAGAGGAGGCCCAGAGAAAGTCACGAAGCAGTTTCTCAAGCTTGCCATAGGCAACTTTGGAGGGGGGCCAGCAAGAAGAATAATAAACATGGGTGGTCGCTAGAATTTTGGAACACACCTAAAATTTTCCTACCAAAGAGAGGGGCTTGGTAACCCAATAAGCAAGTTTATGTTCAACTCTGGAGAGCATGACTTGCCAAAGCTCAACCAAAGATGCCTAAAAGGCAAAGGGAATGCCCAGAAACCGAAAAAATTCTTCAGGCCCAATCCACTTCCATCCATAATGTTGCAACCAAGGTGGAGAGGGAAAGATAGACTGTCGGTAACACAAAGTTTTATGCCACTATATGGAAGAGCCGAAAGCAAGACAAAAAGTATTAAGACACTCAAGAGTAGCCACAATGGAGTCTTATTCCTCCAGAAGGGTGAAGAATGAGTCATCAGCAAAATGACCATTAACAAGTTGAGCCTGAGAGTTGGGTAGAGAAATTCCCTTGACCTGCCACTGGGAAACCGCGTTGGCCAAGAGGTAACCAAAACCCTCGACTGCAAGCACATACAAAGAGGGGGCCAGTGGGCACCCTTGCTGAATGGAACAAAAGAGTCTAAAGGCAAAGGATTGGTGGCCATTGATGGTGATACAAGCTAAGGCATCCGCAAAGAGCATTCAAATAGATTGAATGAAATTGGGCCCAAAACCCAGAGCTTGCAGCATAGCAAGAATAAATAACCATTCAATGCGGTCATATGCCTTGGCAAAGTCATTTTTAATGAACACGACTTTTTGGTTTGAACATCTAGCCCATTCCATGCCTTCCCAAATAGTGATAATATTATCCAAAATAAATCTAGATTTGATAAACCTAGTTTGTTCCATGCGCACAATTTCAAGTAGAAGATGGCGGATTTTAAGAGCCAAAGCCTTGAAAATAATCTTGTAGGAGACATTAAGAAGTGTGATAGGTCTCCAGTTGAAAATGTCTTTTGGGTCACCCAACTTAGATATGAATTTTACGTTACCTTTATTAGTTAAGTTACCTAGAGAAATAGAATGAAAAGCTTGTAAGTAAACTTGATGCAGATCATGCCCAATATAGTCCCACATGGCTTTGTAGAATTCACAAGGGAATCCATCAATTCCCAGGGCTTTGTCATTAGCCATGGAGTAGACAGCCTCTTTGAGACCATCAACTGATAATAGTTGATCACAAAAAAAAAATTGAGCTGAAGAAAGCTTATTTGGTACAACAGTAAGGCAATCCTAAAGGGCTTGTTGTCACACAGGCGTGACTTCCTGTATAGTGAAGAATTCCTCATAATGACGTACAAAGGCCTGGAGAATATCAAGCAGCTTAGAAAGCACTTGAATGCCATCTTTGATTTTTTAATGCCCAGGGATGAGTGCTTGGAACACAGAGCCAAAAAAAATATTTGGAAGAATGATCACCAACTTTTAGCCAATGTAACGGGGCTTTGATTTGCACTCCTCTAGCAGCATAGCTGTCAGCAATTTGTTTATTGTGCCTTAATTCTGCCACCCTAACTTGCAACGATGGAGAAAAGGGGTTGGTTTCCAAAGCCTAAGAAGCAACACATAGGTTAGCAGTGGTAGCCTCATAAGACTGTCAGTGAAAAATAGTCAGTTGGTACCCATAAATGCACAGAAATCTAGTCGTATAGATGATAGCCTCATTCCACCAAGAAATCCAGACTATATGATGAGCTGGTCTGCACTCCAAATTCCAAACTTTGTGAATGTGGGCTAGGGTAGGCTTGTGCCAGAGTAAAGACGTGTTTAAAAAAAATTGAGTTTTACACGTACGAGGCTGTCGAGTCTCCCATTCAATGCAAAAAGAAATGGGGAAGTGGTCTTACAAGGTCACATCCACTAATAGCTTAACCGGGAGAGAGGAGTTGTCAAACGAGAAAAAATATTGCACCAAGATCATGGCATGATCAAGGTGCTTAAATATTCTATCAGAACCGGCTCTATAATTACCAAGTGTGCTAGAGAGAATGAGAATGGTGATGACCAATATTGGGATAAAAAAGCCCCAATTTATTGCACATGTAAAACCACGCCTCCCTTTCCCCAGCTGTTCATCTGAATGGAAAAGTGCCATCTTTTTAAGATGCCATTTCTACCATATTGAAGTCCCCACAGAGTAACCAGGTAGCAACTTGTAAAGAATCAACAATCCAACGTGAGAGTAAAAAGTGTTCCACAACATCATTAGAAGCATAGACATTAATATTCTCAAAGGAATGATTATCAATGTTGAGAAGGATCCAGATGAGTTGATGAGTGGGATCAAAACCGTGGTCGACTATAAAAGAGTGCCACCATGGGGCCAAAAGGGTAACAGCTCCGCCACGCCCAGCATCATGGGTAGTACAAAACATTTTACTGGCTGGCCAAATAGAACGACAAGCCATAACAAGCAAAAAACTAGAAATTTTAACTTCTTGCAGACAAAGCACTTCAACACCAGAGTACTTACACAAGGTATCCCTGACAGAATACTTTCTGGAGAGGTTTGTCAGACCTTGAACATTCCATGAAAGGAACTTCATGAGTGAAACTCTTCCATGTTTTCGAAACCCGATTCCTCTTCATTCAGAGAAGAGAAACGATTCTAAATTTTTTTTGGCAAAACTGATCCAATTTGGATGGACGGAGAGGAAATCCTCCACTTTTCATGAACATATTCCCCTTCTTCCCTAGGAGGGGAAGGGTTGTGAGATCGCATTTGAGCTCCCATTATAGGAGAAGACACATTTAGTTGTGCTAACATGACAGTAGCCGGCTGAGGTGTAGCCTTTGGCCTAGGCTATTGTGAAACATAATATGCTCCAACCAGAGCTTCTTTCCCTTACACAGAAAGGTTTGAAACATCTTTCACTGGCTTAGAGGTCACAAGACTCAACCCAGAACCAATGGACTTATTCTTTTGATTTGTAACCATAGTCCATTTCACATCAGGTTTGGTAGTAGATGCAGTTTCTGAATGATGCTTTCTAGCATCTTATGGTGGAGAAGGTGTATGAGGCACTGCTAAATGGAAGTCCTTAATCTTGTGGTCCACTGATTGACACCTATAGTACGTGTCAGGAAAATTAAAATATGTGACCTTCTAGGTGTGGCGAAGAGCTCCAATTTGGATATCAATGGAGTCTTTCAAATCTTTGGAAAGGTCCACTTCCACACAATCCCTCTTCTAGGGTTGGGCTTGAAAGAACATATCTGGCTCAATCCAAATAACCCTCCCTAGTGAGGAAGCTATACTATTCAAAAAAGGCACACAAGGCAAGGGTAGACCAGGGAATTCAATCTAGACCGGGACTTGCAACTTGGTGTCGTCTGAGATAGCAAAGTCACGGGTCCATGCCTAGAAAACTAATGAAGAAGATTGGACATACTGGGGCCCATGGCCTAAGATAACTTGCACATGATTGACCTTCACAAAGCAGAACAAAAAGAAACCCTTGGTTAAATTTTGGACCATATCAAGGAGAACCCCATGAGGGACCCAAGCCTTGTTCACCCAATCTTTAAGCACACTTTCATGGGGAGTTCTCCCAACAAAATACCCAACAAGGGTGTATTGCTCGAGCCATTGACATGCAATATCAAAATCTGGTAAAGGAAAAACCACATCAGTTGGTGAATCAGAGCACTTACCTCGTGAATGACTTTTAGAACAAATTTCCAGGGATGTTTGTTCAGAGGAGGAGCCATTGATTAATTCCATTGAACCACTAACACCAACAAGAACTACTAGGTTAGAGTCGGTTGAAGGCATATTAAAACAAAAAAATTATAGTAAATGCAACCGTACACACAAGAAAAGAGGGGCTTCCTACATAGGATGTGCAGTATGACGCAAGAGGGGCAAAGGATGACTATAGAAAACACAAAACCCTAGTAGAGCTCATATACCTTCCTCCCTATTTCTTAAAATTTCACTTTGACAATTATCCACATCTTCTGATATTGATTCTTCAAACATTCAAGTGGTGTGCTTTCGTCACAAGTTGTGGCCTAAGAGAATTTTCAGCTTTCATTAGATGGTCATCCCTTTTTACAATGGTAGTGAGCTTCCTTATCTCATAGGCAGCAATAGTTAATGCTTCAAATTTTTGTAGTGTGATTACTGGCAACTTAAGTAAATCTGAAAATTCATTTAGTCTTTGGCAGGTGCTAAACTCCTTTGCTGATGAAATTTTTTTCCTTTACTTGTGGAAATATAACCTCAACTAAATCATTAACTTCTCTGACTAGACCTATCTTTCTAGTATCATCTATATCAACCTCCATGTCAATAATGAATCTTCATCAATCTTAGTATTAAAGAGAAACAATGAAGTTAGATATTAGCAAGAATTTGAATAGATTGCATATTAATTCCTCCAGCCTATTCCTTGTTCCATCAGTAGACTTCACATATTTTGTAGGTTCTTTGAAATATATTATTTTATGTTCACCATAGTTGCTTAGGTTTCTATATATTGTTGAGTCTATTTAGTTGGCACTCACTCCAAAATGGAGTCTATCTTTACAAATGTGTAACAATAAGTTAAATGAATGTAATAGTAATATGTTTTTTTAAGGAGAAAAATCTCTAGCAAGAGTTTTATAATGTAATGGAGTATATTTCAATGAGTAGCAACTTATTAGTTGTTTGTAACTATCCATGTCAAAGTTTATGTAATGGTGTATGTATGTGAAACCTAGAAAATAGGGGTTCTAATCTTTTTGGAAGATAGAACTAGGGTTTAGGACATTTCCACCTGTTTCCTTCAAGTTTCACTCAAGGAAACCTTAGAGATCTCAATTTAAAGATGGAATAAGGGAAAGAGATCCACAATAAGGTGTCTTAGGGTATGATTAAAGACAATAAGAATGTTCATCACCAAGAAAGGGCTTGGAAAGAAAAGAAATGCAAATGATATGCAAACCTAATGATATGACCTAGAAAATGAACTCAAATTAGAATAATGAATTGGAGATTGTTGCAAGTATGAGCAAGTTTGGCGGTGTTGTCATTAATGTTTTCATTGATGTCAACATAGTTTAGAATGTTGTAGATTGTGCATGTATAGTTGAGATGTTGTGAGTACATGAAACTATCCTTATGATGTTGTAGATATGCTAGAATGATGGGTTTCCAAGTGCTTTTGAGAAAATTAATAAAAGGTGAAGTTAGAGTTATGTAAGTGTTAGAATGCACTTTGGTATGTGCTCCACATTTCTCCTGTGTTGATCCTATGCTTGTGCAGATCTGAAGATAGAATGTGAAAGTTGTGTTCATCGGTGTGTGAACTATTCTGGCAGAGTTGATCTTCTATGGTCTGGGAGAAATGTTTCTCCCCATAGTCCTTTTCTACTTTCTTTCAGGTCTTCCAGATCTGGAATATGGTTTGTAAATGTGTTCTCTAGGTTCTCGAAAAAGTGTTTATGCTTTGGTGATCCGAAATCATGGGGACATCCATAAATAAATGAAGCCTCCACATCCCAAACATCTCCTGAAGACTATCCCAAATTTACAAGTTGGGGAGATCTTGGCCAAGAAGATATTGAGGTAGATCCATCTCATATGCTATATCAAGATGAGAGACCAGTAGCTAATTTACCAATGGATGACAAAAGAAAGGGTCTACAAATGATGCTTGCAATGGGCTATGATAGAAATCAAAGACTCGAGAAAAATGGCAATGGGATTATAATACCTATCATTCCAAAGAAGTGAACTATAAAAAATATTGGCCTTGGATGTACCCCTCTGAGTATAACCATACATGGCCAAATTCCTCCAGTTAGAAGGTTTAATAATCATCCTCAACCAACTGTAGCTGAACTATGCTTACCAATATCTACAAGTCACGTCATAGATAACTTCACATTTGACATAACTGACATCTATAGTAGTAGTGATGACGAGGATCCCATGACCAACTTACCTAAGCTATTTGAGGATACCACTCTTTGCATGATTAGCACCCTATCTTTTGAATCAAACCACCAAAATCAAAAAATCTACCTAGTATACCCCCAACTCATCGACTATGACCAATGAGGAGTACCAATTCTCGATACATTCAAAATTGATGAGGCACTCTCAGAATTCATGGGACTACGGGATAACATTTTGTGTGGGGATCACAAAGTAGGGTTCATAATTGAGCTAGATACACATGCCTATTATGGGGAAACAATTGAATCCCTCAATCGTAAAAGTGAAAAATTAAGAATAATAACTATGTCTTTGAGTGAAAACCACACTGTGGCACTCTCTGACTAGAAAAATGTAAAAATAAAGGATGCATCCAACAGTGAAAACCTCTCCAAGGCACCCAAGGATGGGGGATTCAATCTTCCTTTTAGAGCTCTTCATCAAGAAAAATAAGCAGTCCTAACAGAAAGGTGCAATCTGGTCAATCTAGGAATATAGGAAACCCCGCACATCACATTCTATGTAGAATCATTACTATCAGAAGAGCAGGAGCTCCTAGCAACTTTCCTAAAAGAGAGACAAATAAACTTTGCATGGAGCTATGCTAACATGCCTAGGCTTGATCTAGAGATCATGGTTCACCACTTAGCAGTATATCCAAAAGCAAAGCCTATTAAACAAAAGCTTCGAAAAATGCACCCTCAAATTGCCTTATTAGTCAAAATGGAGCTAAAAAAGCTATTAGATGCGGGATTCATCCGACCGATAGATTATCCAAAATGGGTGTCAAACTTGGTACCTATCTCAAAACTCGATGGGTGCATCAAAATCTACATAGACTTCAGAGACTTGAATAAAGCATGTTTGAAAGATGACTTCCCACTTCTAAAAATTGACATGATAGTAGACATGACAGTCGGACATGAGATGCTATCACTAATGGAAGGATTCTTAGGGTACAATTAGATCATGATGGCTAAAGAGGGCCAACATAAGACGACTTTCACTTTTCCGTGGGGGACTTACTGCTGGAATATGATGCTATTTGGCTTAAAGAATGCAAGAGCAACATACCAAAGGGCCATGACAATGATATTTCATGACATGATCCATAAGACGGTTGAAGATTATGTTGATGACATTCTATCCAAATCTATAAAGAGAAAAGATCACATAGAAACCTTAAGTGCCATTTTTGATAGGCTGGAAGAGTATAAGGTCAGATTAAACCTAAAGAAGTGTGTCTTTGGCGTATAATCGAGAAAGTTGCTAGGATATATAGTGTCAATGAGAGGTATTGAGGTGTATCCAACAAAGGTAAAAGCAATCCTTGAAATGGAGGCACCAAAAAAATTAAAGCACTTGAGAGGTTTCCAAGGTAGGATCCAATCCATTCGAAGATTCGTAGCACAATTGGCAGAAAAATAGAACCCATACTCTCACCTACTTCACAAGGGAGTAGTGTAAAAATGGGATACCAAGTGTGAAGCGGCATTCAATAAAATCAAACAATATCTACTAACACCACTGATCTTAATGCCACCAATCCCAAGAAAACCATTAATTCTCTACATATCAGCAATAGTAGCAACCCTTGGAGCTCTCCTAGCTTAGCATGATGAAAATGGAATAGAAAGGGCTATCTATTACATCAGCAAAAAAATGGTTCGGTATGAGATAAACTACTCATTCATCGAGAAAGCATGCCTAGCAGTAGTGTTTACATCACATAAATTTAGACATTACATGTTGGCACACAAAATAACACTCATCACCAAAATCGACCCTCTCAAGTACTTATTGTCAAAAGCAATTCTCACAGGAAGAATGGCCAAATGGATGATGATACTATCAAAATACAACATTGAATATGTGGAGAGGAAAGCAATCAAAGGCCAAGTCATCGCAGATCAACTTGCAGAAGCACCAATCTACTTAGAGAATCCTCTCATTTCAGAGTTCCCAGATGAATCTATTTTTAATCTCAATGTAGCTGACCATTGTAAACTATAATTTGATGGCTCATACACCTTATGGATCGAGGGCTGTATTAACAACATCACCCCATAAGGGGATTGCATACCAAGGTCCTACAAAATGGAATTTCCCTACACCAATAACATTGTAGAATACGAGGCTTTAACCATAGGTCTCAGAATACCAGTGCAGTGGAATATTATAGCTCTCAAAGTATACAGAGACTCCCCATTGATAATAAACCAATTGAATGATGAATACCAAACCAAGGATGACAAGA
>VDFB02198443.1:0-29139 GCA_007258455.2 Sequoia sempervirens | reverse complement strand
ATTTTGGGAGACCTGAAACAAAAAATGATATAAAACTTTAATTAGGAAATGATTAAAGACAAATATATATATATATATATATATATATATATCAATTAAATATATATACAACTAGATATACTTACCAATATTTATTTACTCTATTGTACAATCTACATCCTCTCTATTTTGTATTGCATCTATGATTGTCTCATGATCATCCATTGAAAGTGTCCCTAAAACTTTATTAGTAGGCCTCCCTTGATATCTAACTAGTTTTATATTGGTTTCAAAAATCAAATGTGAATAATGTATAATCTTCTTGTGTCTTTCATAATCTTCAAATGCAGGCAAACCATTCTTTCTCATCAAATATTTTCAAAGCCAGGTGCCAACAACAACCACTGAACTAGTTGGATACTCAATGTTGTCATCATCCACTCTAGTATGTACCAACTGATGTTTTCTCTCAACACATATAGCCAACCAGTACTCTATCTGCTCTTCATTCCCTTGAGGTGCAACAACATACACATGTCTTGCAAAAATAAATACAAAATTCAATAAAGAGTGACTTATATTTAACTCACATATAAACATGCATACATACAAAATTCAACTCAATAAATAATGTACCTTCTTCTACAAGATCTGAAATATGATCATAATCATCTGATGCAAACACTTGATTATCTTCAATTGTCGTTCCATGTTGAACATGTGTCGATGTAGGTGTTAAAGCTCTTTGTTGCCATTGTTTGACCCATTCCATATTTTCACATGCCTGCCAATCACCTACAAAACAAAATTGAAAAAAGCATGCCAACTCCCTTGTCCATATTGTCCATGTGTTTGCATTTGAACTCTTAAATGAATGCCATTTTGTAGTTCCATTAATTGTTTCACAATCTTGTCGAGAAAAAATATCATTTTCTTCAACTAACCAAAAGAAGCATCTAATTATTGAGCTCTCTCACTTGTTCTTGTAGATAATTTGTATTGGGTAAATTAACCTGCGAAATTGCACGCGGAATATCTAAATTGGGCACGATCCTCAAATTTTAGCTGCTCTCTAGCAAGAGCTCCCCTTTTCTCACACATGCACCTGCTCCATCGTTCCCTTCCTTACCGCGACTAAATTTCAAAAACTCCATATGTGTTGAACATTATTTTCCTTATGAACTCTACATAATTGATAAAACATTCTAGCATTTTTGAATTGACCCATGCAATTATCCGACCATATGAGATGTTCCAACATTTGAATTCCTCTTTTATAAAATATATCAAAACAATATTGTACAAACTTAGATGAATGTAATCAATTATCACTTACATAAAAATGGTACTCTCTCAAAAGATTTCTATTATCTTCTATACTATCTTCAGCATGTCTATAAACAATGTGAACAAATATAGCTACTTGCACTGAATTATAATACTATGATTGAATTTCTTCTTGTGGAGCAAGAGTACAATTTTCAGCAAAATCAACAACTGACAATATAGTTCCAATTGGGAATGTGTTTTTACATAAATGAAATTGATTATCAAGCCAATGAGCATTATGAGAGTTTTGAACATATTTAGGTACAAACTTATCTTTAAATTCAATAATAAAAGCAGGTACACTAACTTTTTCCACAATTAGCTCAACACGTTTTTCAATTTTTCCATCTTTTAAAGAATACTCAATATTTTTAATTTTTTTTGCATCCACTAATTTTTTTCCAAATTCATCTAAACTACTTTCATGCATACATTCTTCTAATAATGAAAAGTTACCACATTTATCGCATTCTCCAGAAATGCATGCTTTTAAAAAAAATGAGTTTCCATTTAAAGAGGGATTACAAAACAAACCTTTTATAAAATCTTTGATTCTCTTAGGTGGCATATTAATACCATAAATGTTCTGCATAATTTGGTTAGCATGCAAAGTGCATCGTATATATTGAAATATATCATAATAATAATGAAATTGTACATGAGTCTTACAACAACAAGAGATTCGTTGCTTATTAATTCTAACATAAAAAGGTTTACACTTTTCGAATGATCTTTGACTTATGCTAATATTCAATGGTAAGATTGAAGCATCTATTTTTTTTTATATAATTCAATTTGAGTCATATCTAAGAGATGCTTTGGATGAGGTTCACGAATTTTGGAACCCACCCTTAATTTTAAGACATCTCTAATGTTAGGTGATACTCTTGTATTATCATGCCAAAAAATTTTGATTAAAGATTTAATTTCATTAGTTAATTTCATGTCTGATCTTGGGAGTCTACCACTAAAATTCCAACATTGATTAATAGGATCATTTTCAATACTTTCTCTTCTTTTAGCAGCTCTTATCAAAGTTCTAGGATTTAAGTTTATACATTTACTAATATTACTTAACATTCTTTTATTTGAAGCTACTTTATCAACTAGAGTAGTTGTTATTGCATGACGAGCCGCATTCTTATCTTTTGATCGACTTTTCTTACCAATAACATCAATGACATTAGCAACACTAGATGTGAATTGTTGTACTAAATCATCTTTCTTTTTTGGTTTTACAAAAACACCTAATTTTTTCATCACTTTTCTCATTTTCAACATTCTCATCAATTGCACTATGAGTTTACATTGGAATTCTAATTTCTTTCTATAATTTTTTTTTTATATATTTTATTTCCATAATTTCTAATTTTTCTTGAAGAAACTTTACCACGAAGGTTATCTAGCACATTTGTTTCAATTGTAAAAAAAACATTTTCACCTTCATCCATAGATGGAGTTTCATTTTCATTCACATAAGGGGTTTCATTTTCATTTTCAAATGTAAAAGGGATTTCATACTCATTTTCATCAATATTAGGATTTCATTCTCATTTACATTCTCACAAGATATAATTTCATCATTTTCTTGTTTCTGCATTGTTTCAACCCTAATATTATTGATCTCATCAATGGTATATCCAGCTTCATCTAAACAAGCAATATCAATATTATGAAAACTTGGGTTTGAACACATACCTGGATAGATTGTTTGACTAGGTACATTTTCCATATCATTGGGAGGTGGATTTGAAGACACACCCGAAGTTGTTTGCATATCATTCAAAGTTGAAGTTGAAGGCACAGTTGGGTTTGTCTCCGTAATTGTATTTTCTTCCATATTCACCATCTCCCCATTTGCATCATCTACATTCATTTCATCATTCATGGCTTCCTCTTCAACATTATTGGAATTAGATGCTTCCAAATCTTTCATTTGACGAATCATTTCTCTCCTTTCCCTTTTTCTTTTTGCTTCCTTATCTTTATTTGCTTGAATTTCTTTGGGTGTCATTAACTTTCTACATCTTTTTTTTTGTCTTTGCTTATCACCCATGGTTACCAAACCCTCTTTGATGACAAAAACAATAATTCAAGAAACCTTTTTTCAAATTTCCACCTCCTTCAAATATTCAAATTAAACTATGTACTATAAAGATCATTTTTTCTATAAACTCTGAAGTACAAAAACATCATGAGTACATCCAAAAATTCACTTTTTCCAAATCTTCTTGTGAAAAGTTCTTGCACTTGATTCCACTTCAAAAAATTCAACCTGAACATGTTGTCTCTTCCAAAAATTTGAATAGAATATGCCCTTCACAAGACAAATTTGCAATAAAAAACATAGAAAATGACACTTTCAAACTGTACTACAGAAAATGAATGTTGCAGGAAAATCGTGTTTTACCAATATTTTCTAAATTAGGGAAAAACAACTATATTAGAAATGCGTACGCATTATGTTCAAGAAATGCATACGCATTTCATAACGCGTACACGTTGCGTTTTCCCAACAGGTCAATGGGTAATGCGTATGCGTTATGAAACGAGTACGTGTTTCATTTGAATAACGCGTACGCGTTTCTGTAACATGTACGCATTATTTAAAATTAGAATTTCCACACCACATCCAACCTTGGTTTTAGGCTTGTGAAAGGCTTGGTAATCTGAGCCTTAGCCTTTGACCTGCAACTAAAAAACTAAGGCAGATTGAAGAAGAATGTCCAACTTTGACAACATAGCTGATAGACTTTTTTTCTGAATGAATCTATAAAATTAAAACCCATTAGAGAACACAATGTCTACTTTATAAATATATAACTTTTGTTAAGATTGGATTATTTTTTCTATTTTTTAATTAATTTCTAAGCAAACTAGTCCTTAAACTTTAAATATTAGGTTTTTTTGGTTTTTTAATAACTTTTTACTGGTTAAGTTTCCTGTAAAAAATATTAGATGGCATCAAAATTCAGATAATTCTCTACACAATGAAAAAAAAAAGTCAAAAAATGTTTTGTTTAGGTCCAATTATGTTGTCTGTACATGTTGATTTTAAAAAACATCAATTAAGGCCAATAAAAATTTAATAAAAAAAAATATTCAACCAAAAATTACAAAAAAAATTCCACATCAAACTTCATGTTGTTAGCTCTCTTTTCCCAAAAGGAATTAGCAAAATAATTTTATTTGGGTCAAAAAGTGTTGTCTGTACACCTACTTGTTATGGTAAAAAACAAGGACTTTTAAAAAGTGGTTTTTATAGATCCTTATCAAAATTTAATTTATATAATCTGGATATTTAAATAATTTACATATTTGGAAACTAGATTCAAAATTCTAGATTTCATATTACTGACTTTGTTTAAAATTCATTGTGTAAGTGCCTCAAATTTTTAGTCCAAGTGTGAAAAAATCTGAAAAACAACAAAAATATTTCCACTTTTTGAGTTTTTTGTGTACCCAACTTCTTGCATTAGCCCACATACAGCTTCGTTTGATTGTTTCTAACCTATTATAGTTCTACTATCAATCCTTTTCTTTTATCAACAATGTAAGTGTAGGAAATCATAGATTTACTAATTAAAAATATAGCTTCTTGAGACAATTCTTCAATCCACTCACTAGCAGCCTTTGAATAATTTAGAATTTTCTTAATCAACTACATCGCAGACTCATCAATAACTCTTTCTTGGGAACTAGAAGCCTCAGTATACAAAAAGGGAGAAACAATGGAAGAGATAAAGTTTTTGAAATCCAAAATTTGAGATTGCAATTTTACCCTTTCTTTCCTTTCTTCTTTTACCCGCTTAGCTAAAGCATTGACTAAGTAACTAGCGTGATATGCATCACCTTCAAGTTTCTGGGGACCCATGTTAACATGTATGATTTTATAATCATCTGTGGTTATCTTATCATCATCTACATGTTTTAAAGGTTCTGCAATTTCTAACACCTGATTACCAGAGACAACATCATTCATAATTCTTGACATTTTCTGGGCTTTCTTGGGCCCTAAGGAAGATTGGAGTAATTTTGTCATTGTATCTACTCCAGCCCCAGTGGATGTCGTAGGAGTGTATTTCCTCTTCTTTTCTACCGCTTTCCTCAACCATACTGGAGAGTTTTCTATTAGACTGGGGGCTTTATCAGAACAACCTCTCTAGACTCGTTAGGAATAATTGATATGTTTTCTATAGAAGGAGATTGAGAAGATTCTTCATATAAGGGCAGTAAAGTACTATCTTGAACAATATGTTTAAAGATTCTCTCTAAATATTTTGACACAAGTTTTGTTTGGAAAATTTTCTTTTTAAGAGCAGCCCGGTGGATGGGCTGACTTGTTCACATATTGACTTTGATTTAATTGATTTTTCTGGATTTTCACCATCACCCCCAGATTGTGAATTAGGGCTAGAAGACTTGATTACTATCCTCGCCGATTATGTACCTCCTAGGACTACTTGGCTAGATCCTTGCTCATTTTTCTGGGATGATTTTGGTTCATGAACAGAACCAGCAACCCTACAACATTTTCCCTCCAACCAATCCTGAGTCATTTTGAGTACTGGTTTGGCCTGTTTACTCATATATAAAACTTTATCTTTATCCCAGTCAACTCTGGGATGTGATTTATCATGCAACTTCTTGTATTCAAGATCAAGAACCATCGAATCTTTAGACACATTTTTACGAATTTGGAAAGAGAGACCGAAAATTTGTATCTGCTCAAGGGTTAACGTCATATGGTCCCTTCTAAAAATTTCATTTTCATTAGCACAATCTTCCTAGAAATCTTCAATTGAAGGTTGGTGTTGATATGAGTCAAAGGCATATAGATTTTTTCTCACAAAGCCCCTACTATCAAAATTAGTTCTTACAAACAAGTACTGGAGATTGTATTCTTTGAGAATCCTTTCAACATTCCTAGCCATCTAATTACTTTTGTAAGAGAAAGAATGAGTAACTAACGGGAAGGTATACCCTCAATTTCCCATATTCATGTATTTTATATTTACAATGGCCATTTGTCTGCAAACCTCCAAAAATACCAGTAAATCCTTAGGGTACTTAGGCAATTTAAGTGGAGCCTTCTCATAACCTCCAATTCTCAAATAAGAAAAACTATCAAACTGGATATAAAAACTTCCAAACTTCAACACTAGAGATTTTGATTTAGGGGAAAAATGCATTTCAAGGTTTCCATCCAACTTTCTCGCAACTTCCAATTAAAAAGGAACCATTAACAAGACAATATTCTCCCATCCCAACCTACCTGGTAAATTGTGCATAACACTTATACACAGGCATGCCAGGATTTGGTGGTACTTGTGGTTTGAACCCTGGCCAATAAGCTCTTTGACTATCAATGATATATATCAAACAAGAACATAGATGAAAGGTAGCAGTCTTCTAAAATTTAACTAATTGCTCATGCAAGCAAAAGAGAATTATCTTGGCCCAATCGATAAACAGATTATCATCACAGATAATTAAAATGAACTGACACATCCAGTCTTCAAATAATTCAACTTGTGCATTCCTAATGATACAATGAAGTAAAGCAATAATATTAGCCATTTTTCTTTTAAAATGTGTCCTCTTAAGTTTATTGGGCAATTAAGACTTACCTTTCTTCTATGATTTTAACCACCCTTTTGCCATAGAAATTTTACAGGTTAGGTTTCATTAGTCTTGAAATATTCATTAGTTGTTACAACAGACATCTCCTTTATGGGAGCCTTCTCTGGAATTCCAAATGCTTGAGAAATGACCTCGGGGAAATTTTTAGCTACAATGGTTTCGTCTGCAGCCTTGATTTCCTAGGTTTTAGGAACATACCTTCTCATACATGCAACAATTAGGTCAACACTCAACACTACTTCTAGAAAACCTTTGGCCTAAGCTAGTCCACTTTCAAACACCTTCACATCTATAGAAGATTTTTCTTTATTGTCCAGACATGCCCAAAATTATTAAAATTTAAAAAATCCTAGCTCTGTATCCCTCACACGAGCCAGCGATTTTCAATTTCAGCTTGGATGAGCTCACTATGCCTAATGAGATGCTTGAATTCCTGAAGAAATAATAGCAGAAGGTATGCTTGAATGTTTGAGAAAAACTATGCCACCCACATATGTCATTATTGTTGATAGGACGTGCTTTAAATGCAGCATTCAATTTCATACCTCGAAAAGATAGCCTTTAAACCTGCATGCTTTTGGAAATTCCTGAAAAGAAAAATCAAGTTCATTCCACACATAGCGTTAATTGAGATGTTTGACAATGACGCCTTTGAAAGGAAATGTTTGAGAAAAAATATGGCACCTTCAAGGCCAAGCCATATAAAATGACAAGACATGCAATCAATGTGGAGTAAAATGAGAATGTAGGCTAAATGTCTAAGAAAATAAAAAAAACTATGCCACCCATGTATGTGATTATTGTTGATAGGACATGCTTTAAATGCAGCATTCAATTTCATACCTTGAAAAAGATAGCCTTTAAACCTATATGCTTTTGGAAATTCCTGAAAAAGACAACTCAAGTTCATTCCGTACATAACATTCATTGAGATGTCAGGCAAGATAAGTCCATCATGTCACGTGGTCATTGACACTTGGAACCTCAAAACAAAATTTTGAAATTTCAATGGTTTTAAAACCTTTGACCTATCGAATTCGACTAAATCCACACACCATAACTCAAAGGTTACATATGCATGAACTAAAGTTACTCAACAAAGTGAACCAAGTTGGGCTATCGAGTAGTTATGAAAATTTAGAACTCCACGACAATGTGACATGTCAAATGGTTATAAAACTTGGAGGCCTAGCAATTAAGCTTGTTTTTCTCCCTTGAAGTTGAGTCTACAATGATACATCAAATGTTCTATCGAACCATTCAGTAATTTATGATATAACTATTAAACATGTGTTTTAAAGTTTTTTTACTTTTAACCATTAATAGCACTAAGCATAGTAACACTTAATGTTGCAATTGCAAAGGACTTAATAAAAGGAATTGCAATGTCAAATTAATAGCACAACCATTTACTTTATTAAATTTGCAGGCAATTATTTTTTTTTCTAGGGGCAACACCCTGTATTGATTATCAAAAAAGGATTACATGAGTATCTATTTTTCAAAAAACCACCCTGAAGGCCTTTTCTGTCAAGTGACCTTTCGTGATCAACTAGCCCACCTAGATTTTCATGCATTAAAAAATTCATTACAAAATTGGCTTGAATTTAAGTGTAGGCACTCCAAGACTCAGGACTGGCTCAATTACCCTATTACTGTTACTATTTATACTCAACAACAAAAAGTTGAAATCATACCCAACCAGACTTTATCATTCATCATCATCCTCTTCATCATCATCATCCTCTAACTTTGTGTTTTTGGTACACCTTGCAATTTACAATCACTGGGCAGTCTGCTCCACATTTCTAGTGTGTTGGGCTTTTGGCCTTTTTCTCTAGGTCCCTGGGATCATCCACAAGCCATTCTTCCCCATATCCAAGGTCCCAATCATCATCATCACCTACTACAATTTCCTCTATCATACCTTCATCCTCCATGTATCTCATTTGGGTTATTTTTTTCTTATCTCTTTCAAGACTCCCATATGCAAAAGGACTGCTAAGAACATTGCTAGAATATTTGTATTTGTTTTGGCTCTGTGATAAACCTTCAGAAATTCTGGCCCAACCACCTACTTGGTTGCCTAGAGAATGAGTGGATGGGTCAAATTCATTAACCCCTGCAGTTGCTTATCGGTTATTTCCCCTTTGAAGGCCTCCAGTTGCTTCTCTATGTCCAACACAAGTAGTGTTTCCATTTTACTCCTCGCCCACAACTTGGCTTTCTAGAATCTTCTACCACTACTTCAAATTTTGCAAATGGAACATGATAAATGGCTACTTACTCCACCTTTGCATGCAATTAATACTTAATTTCTCAAAGGAAAAAAAACTAATTTGAATTACTCTTTACTATAAATTTATAACCATTTATTTTATTACAACTGAATTAAAATGTCGCATTATTAGTATAACTATTACCTACCCTATTTAATAACTTATGGGCTACTAGTACCGCTACCAGCCTGATTCGCGCAAACCAAAAAACCAACTTAGTCAATTCTTGTATCTTAAGCATTACATGTACAATTAAAAATTAAAATGTTTAATTTGATTGGCGTCTGGCTACATGCAAATTGTACCTCAATCTGACAAGCTTTCAAAATCACCAGACTCCAGTCAGCACTAATAGTGCCACTCAAATGATATGAAATCATTACAAATCTTATTTCATTAAAGTTATAGCAACTATAGCTATCCATTGAAAATTCATCGAACGGTAGTGGTCCATAATGTCGCATGGTCACTGAAACTTATAACGTTAGAACCAAAGTCTGAAGTTTTGAAGTTGTCAAAACGTCTAACCCACCGACTACATAGATGACCAAGAAAGACTTGCAACTAAGGTTAGGAAAAACACCAAAACCTCGACCTTGGTGAATTGAGATAGGAAAGGTGGCAAGGATGGTGCATTTATGAAGTGAAGATCATGAGAAAATTTTAGCAAGTGGACATGATTGGAGGTGGAGGATCGATGGTTAATTAAGATCAGTACGTGTGGATTTTGGAAAATTATTATCTCTCGGCCAGGCCTAGAATTTGATGGCCACCCCTACCTATGATATGAAAATTTTGTGACGTTTTTATTCATTTAAATTCTTGTCACTTTATGTTTTATGAAAAAATTTAACTATCAAAAAATATTTAATTTATAGTTTTTTATATAAAATCTTTTATATTATTTAAAATATTATTGATTTTATTAATCATACATATTAAATAAATGCTATAAAATAAATTTTGTTGAAATTTTTTTATAGTTTAATCCTTAAATTTGAATATCTAAAAACATAAATTATTTGTAAAAGGAAAATAAAATTTCAACATGCTCACCAATAAAACCAAGTTACCAAATGTTGTATTATCTTGAAAAAAAAAAGCTGAAAATCACTGTAAACAAAATGCTATTATATACTTTAGATTTATCTTCATCCATCAACTACCAAAAATATTCCAATTTTAAACTAATGCTATAAATATGCTTTAGATTTATGTTCATCCATCGGAACATCAACTAACAAGATTAACCAACACAATTTCCATTTCCAACATATCAAATTATCCCTAATCTACCCACCTGAAATCCAAGCATAACCCCCAAAAAATAAAATCACCGACAAGATTTAGTACAATAATCTATTTTTTTTTAAAAACTTGTACTACTCAGATGCCTTTGATGAATTACATGTCTTCATCTTCTTCCTCAGACGTAGACCCTTCTTTTCATGCATCTCTGCTCTAGCGATGTCTTTGAGATTCTCTATGACCTCCTCGACCTCCATTAGCTTGACGTAGATTTTGAATGCTTGCCACCTGCACTCCACACCTTCTCACCATAGATCTTTGGTGCATCCTTCTAACCACCAGATAAAGAGATGATTTAAATCCGCGAGCTCCGAGCCTCCACCATCCATGCCTTCAACCTTAACAAGCCCCACTCTTGGTATTGCTCATTCCAGAATTCCTTCCATATCCTCTAAAAAATCTTTGTGAACTAGTGTTTTCATGAATTTCCTCACTACATCCTGTTGTGCAGTTTTGCACACACACCCCACTTGGAGTAGGGACCCTCTTTTCTAGTGTTTTCAACCTTTGGTTTTATTGGACTTATCATTTTGAGGTCTTGATGTGTTGGTCTTGCTAGCCTTGACCTTGCCCTGAGGCTTGAATTGATTGAAATTAAGTTTTAAGCAAACTCCGGGTTTTCACCTGATTCCGGGATTTTCCAGCTCTAGCGGATTTTTTCGGGCCTTCGTTCTTTGTCCGTTCCTAGCTAAATTCTCCGATTCTGGGTTTCTGCCTAGATCCGGGATTTTTCAGTCTTGGTGGATTTTCCCGGACTTTGCCAAAATCCCGATTTTCGTTATTTCCCTGGTTTTTGCATTTCTGCAAAATCTGTGTTTCCGCGTATCATGAGATTTTCCAAAATTCTGTTTTGAGCTCAAGTTTTCGGACTTGTCAGAAGTGTCTTGTCGCTCATTAATGGCCGAGGTACCTTTGCTTAGACGGGTATATGGGTAGATTTAGGGCATTTTGAACATCATTTTGACTTCGTTTCTTACTTGCTGATTGCTCTGGCGATTAAAATTTTTGTTTGAGCTTTGAAGATTGGTCCTAAATCGTTTGAGTGTGGATTGTTGGGCGTCAGTATCTAGATTTGTGTTGCCTGTGCATGTTCATTTGCTCTGTGGTTTCTTCCTCAAGCGTGAATTTCATCCGCATTAATCCATGGTAGGTTTTCGTTGGCCCCTTTCATTTGTTTGCATGATGATTGTGTGTTTCTGCACTGAGTAATGGTAATTTCGGGTCAGCCCTTGCTTGGTTTTGATCCCGTATTTATAGAATTTGAGGTTTGGCCCGTTTCTTGGTGAAACCACATTACCCATGCCCTGTGAGTTTGTATTTTCCTATTAAGATAATAGGTGCATCCGTTTGAGGGGTTCTGGGTTAAGATGATTTACCCTCTTAGTGCGAGGTTCGTCATATGGTGCAAGGTTAGGGTTTTCTTTGGTGTTTGGCCCAGAACGGAAAATTCGTTGTGATTGAGCGATCTTATCCCTGGTATTATGCTAACCTTCACCCTGTGAAGATTCAGAGTGCCTTGGACTGCTCTTCATCATCGATATTTTAAATCTCGAGCCTGCTCTGGTCTTAGTGGCGGAGGTCTGGTTATTTAAATTAGGGCATCGTTGTTTTAGCATAGGGACTTGTCCTTTGAGAGCTTTTGAGAATTTGAAATCCTTGCATTTTGAGTTTTGTTGATTACTGACGGTTTTGAGACCATTAGAACTCAGGTGGGGGAGATCCCGTGACCATTTAGCTTTTGTTTCACGTTTCGTCGTTTATTGGGTTTCTGAGGTCTTCGCAGAATTCTACCGCTTTCAGATTTTTTCGGTTTGGGCTTATTCCGCGGGCTGGGGTAATTACCGGAACATTTCAAGCTGTCCACGAAAATTCGTTCCATCCAAATTTTTCCGGATTTCCTGTCTGGCTTTGTCCTTTTTGATGTTTCGATGATAGGACTAGTGGGACGATTGTTAAATGTTGATTTCTTGTTGCCAATGAGTGAATTTCATGATTATCTTTTGATCTTTCATCTGTACTAACGATCCATTTCACTAATGATGCTTTGGCAGCAGGAATCCGTCTGGGTCGGATTTCTCTGAAATTTTGCCCCGACGGTATTTTCCCGGTTTGCATGATTTTCTCGGACTGTCTTTTTCCTCCGGATCTTCAAGGATTTGATCGTTTTTTATGATTTTATGCTGATATTTTGGTAGAATATGCCTAATAATTGAATACTAATGGTGTCTTTTGTGAGTGCAGGCCGAATCAAGTAAGGCTGCTACCGAAAAATCTAAGGGCGGCGCAGAAGGGTCATCCATTTCTGAGGCGGAGCGACTGAGACTAGATATGAAGAGCCAGCTTCCTGAGAGCAGGATGTCCTCTGTATGGTCTGAAGTATCTGATACCAATGTGGGAGCCTGGAGGTATGAAGAATTTAAGCAAAGGAGAGCTTAGAAGGACCTGTCAGCCCTGAGGCAAGGAATGATGAAATCCGGACTAGTGCATGTAGCAGGCTTCCCTCCGGCAATTCAATGCTATGAACTGATTCTTGAGTGTGCCAGGCAGTATAATTTTGATACACAAAGGGTGGTTAGTACTGAGGGAAGAGTTCTTGCGAACTTTAGTCCTGTTTCTATTGTACAAGCCTTTGACATGCCGAATCTACCTTCTATATGTACTCTAAATATTGACACAGCCAAAACATACTATGAGAATGAGCCAGCCAAGGCTCAATAGATGATTAACTCTTGGTTGGAGAAGCCGAAGTCGCACCACTCCAAGCTGCCCAAACAATTGCATAGGATTAAATTCAAATCACATATCTATGATGCAATAACATTTCTGAGTAGGGTGGCAGGGTTGAAGACTGCTAGGGTATTGGAAAACTAGATGGTGCACGTGATTAGCAAGATTGAACAGGGCACCAATTATCACTGGGCCGGGCTTATTAGCTCTGAAATTGACAGGCAACTGAGGAATGTCCTGGAGACTAAAAAATTTACCATGTCCTCATATGTGGTGTATGTACTAGCCCGATTCTACCCATATAGGGGTTTGAATCCATAGGGGATATTGGGTCAGGACATAATCTATGAAGTTTATCCAGAGTTGCATCTTGGACACAAGGACTACCGAAGGGCTAACGATGCATTCACAATTCATATCACCCGAATGCTACAGAATGTTGAGCTCATGAGATTGTCCGATGGAGCCAAAGGGCTAATAAAGAATTATGGAGCCTGGTTCATCCAATTCCCCACCTTCACCTACCTTAGAATTGATGGATGCCCGGTTGCTCCTTACAGGTTACCTCGGTATCCTACTGACCACATTATTTTGTTAGAGATTGTTAGGTAGATTTGTGAATTTGATGCTGTGGTAAAGAGAGAAAAGCATAAGACAGGCTTTGGTGGAGACTTTCCTCTTGGAATCGGTGTGGCGAAAATGTGCCCTTCTATCCAATCCACCCACACTGCAGGAGAAGAACTGGCAGCATATGGTTTCTCCTTCCATTCTAAAAGGATGAACTTTGACATAACTGGAGAAGCACAGAAGAAAGCTACTAGGGAGTACAGGCATAAGGATGACCTAGAGGATTATTGGGTCAATATCAAAGATGACCTTGAGGCCTGAAAGAAGAGATACTCCAGGCTCCCTGTGGAGGTAGTCAGATAATACAATGTCAAGTTGATCCCAGATCAACTGGAAGATGATGGAAACTTAGTGCAAGACCATGCCTATGAAGCTGTGAAAGACAGGCCGGTTGGGGATATCAATTGGAATGAGGATGAGGTTACAGAATTAGAAGATCTAATGGCCCCGGTGATGAAATTCACTCTCTCTTGGTTAAAACACAAAGTTTGGAAGCTGGAGAATGAGAAGGTAACCTGCACCTTCAATTTGATGAACAATCTCAACCTCATGTCTACTTCAGAGGAATCCGGGGAAGATGACCCCAAAGGGAAAACTGCCAAGACCTCCCCTTTCAAGATTAAGATCAGAGGCCCCAAAGAGGGTGAACCCGAGGCCAAGAGGAAGCCAAAAGGAAAGAGAAGGTGGAAGACCTTGACGATTAGCAAGTCCTCTGATGAGGAAGACTTGGGAAAAGTAGAAGAGAAAGATGCTCCCCCACCACCAAAGAAAACAAGAACGACCCGGACCTCGAAGAAGAAGAGTCAAGAGGCATCAAAGGATGAGCTTCCAGTTGTTGAGGTGGAGAGCTCAGGAGGGGAGAAAGCTAAAGTCTACACAAGGAGATCTAGGACTCCCTCTCCAAAGGATACTATACAAAAGAAGGACTCTACCCCAAAGTTACCAGTTGAGGAGCCACCTAAGGCTGTTTTCCCTCCAGCAAGCATACTTGAGCCAGAGATTCCAGAGAAGCCTAAAACTAGCGGAGAAGCAGAACCCTTCAAGGAAGGGACACTTTTTTGTGAGGCAGCTGAGCTGGGAGTTGAGGAGGAGGAACAACATACTTCTCCACTGGTCCAATATGAAGATTCTCTATAAAGTGGCAAGGGAAACAGATCACCTGAGAAGGAGAAGGATACTCTTGCTAAAACCCCATCACCGGTGCGAAAAGAGGTGGAGCTCGAAGAAATTGATCAAAGTGAACAGCTTCCTAGGAAGGAGGATGATAATGTAGCTGTAGAGGAAGAAGAGAAAGTGATGGAACAATCAGAAGAAATCAGAACAAAAGAAATCCGGGTGGAGCCTGTAGCCCCGGACTGGCTAGAAAAGGATCTTGCAAGAAAGAAGCAAGTGGTTGTTGAAGATACTCCCTTGGATTGGGATGAGATGCTATCAAAAATTGGAAAGGGAAAGAAAAGAAAGATAGCAAAGGTGGTTTCAAGGGTGGAAAGAGATGAAACGAATAACAGGGTAATCCACATTGCCACTCCTGCCGTGGACAAGATGAGAGAAGAAGTCACTGGTCAAGACTACAATGTGCAAACCATTAACCTTGGACTGGCTTCCATGGAGCAGGATATAGAAGAGTTTGAAGGGTCCAGTGTAGTAATTGTTGGCAGGTTGAGGAAGGAGACCCAGACCAAGCAGGAGTTGAAGAAGGAAAATGAAAGATTAAGGAAATGCTTGGAGGAGGTGATGAAACCCCTGCAGTCCCTCCATCCTTCTTCATCTGCCACTCCTAGTTTTCAGCCCAAGAAAACCATCTCTGGAATTGAGAAATTGAAAAACCTCAACTCAAATTGCGGTAGAGATGCTAAATGGTGTGCAAACAAAAGGAGATGATACCATCAAGGACATTCTGTAGGTTGGAAAATATGCGGTCAGGGCCAGAGAATTATTACAGCATGTACTATCTCAGGATAAGGAGGACATGGATCTCTTGCTACAGAAATCAAGAGTCATCATAGGACATGGCAAAGATCAATTACTTGCAGATGGCATCCTTCCTTCTTCCAGATTGGATGAACCCTGGGAATGGTTCGAGGCTCTGCAAATTAGGCAGAAGGCCATGAAAAAGATCCTGAAACTGAAGAAACTAATTGATGGAGATCTTACTAGTATCTATGATGGATGCATTGCCTTCTTTGAGGTGATGACTGGAAGGAGGAAGATAGCTCAAAAATATCTAAGCCTGGAACAACTGAGGGAGTGGTGGCATGAAGTCTATGCCCCTGATGCGGAAAGTGTTGTAACCGGCCACCAGCTGGATGATGCAGCTACCTACTTGGATGTAATGGATAAGTATCTAGCCAGCAGGGAGGATTGGAATAAGATTGTTGACCAGTCCAAGGAGGAAATTGACTCCATTAGATGCCGGCTTAGGATATTACCTTTGCCACCTGTCACCGAATTGGATGGAACATTCTTGAGGGTCCAAGGGTCATTGGCACATAGAAAGGATAAGGGGAGTGGCAGTTAATGCCCATTTCAAGATTTGTGCTTCCCTATTATCATGGGGCATGCATTGGACGGGGCTGCATTGAAGATTGTGTCAAGGCTGACCTGGATGATGGCATTTAATGTGTGCCTTAGTTTGATTTTTCTTCCTTGGCCGACTTGTTTTGAGCGGTTTTTCTTATTTCTGTAAATGTTTGGCTGGGCCGACATGTTTTGAGATTTGCTATAAAAGGGCATTCTTGCCTCATTGTAAGGGTGAGCTAGAAGAGACAGTAGAAATAAAAGAGAAAATGCTAGAGTATTTTTGTAATAGAAGTAGTATTCAATTTCTTGAAGCAAATACTGTATCAAAATAGTGGAATTGTTGCAGCATTTTGGGTGATTAATACAACTGAAGACATTGTGGTTTTCCTAATGCAATCTTTTGTGTTATTCCATCTTGCATGGTTCCTGTTGTTTTATCTTTTAAATTGCTTGAAGATTTAGGGTTTAATATTCAAAAATAGATTAGTTTCAGTTTGGTGAATGGTGTCTATGATTTCATATTTGGAATATTTGTAGCAATCTCTGGTCTATACTCCCAGTAACTATCTGATTGTAGTAGGCTGGTGAAGTCAACCTGGACCAAATATTTGTCTGTGCTTAAGTTCGATTGTAGATGCATATCTATGGTTTGAAAATCTGTATACCTTAGAAGATTGCACTGTTCTTGTGATATTACGTTGTGGATTAAGCAAGAATTGGTTATTTGAGATTGGTCCATTCCAGATATCGGTTATTTGCATTGTTCATTTTAAGAATAGTTTAGATTTTATCATATCCTTACACCCTTATCTTTTGCTATTTCTTTATTATCTGGTTAGATTTAGGATTTAAGATCATCATATTGCAAGATCTGATAAGTGGAAAGATACAATTTGCTTGTAGTAAGGTCCGATTGTGATTACCAGCATTTTCACATTTATCTGAGTTGTTTATGCATTGTTATGACCTAACACCCGAGAGACCTTAGGGTGATTTTTGGTAATTTATTGTTGAAGATTACCTTTCAAGAAAGATAGAATATTACATTCTGTCTGAGTTGTTGCTGTGCAGAAAACACCATCAACAGATTGGCGCTAGAAGGAGGGCCTGAATGAGCACACTAGATCATTTCTTGAACGCCATCTCTCCAGAGAGATATAGGAGAAATACCAGATCTACCACAGGAGAGGAAGATTTAGAGGAGCTACAGTTCCCCACTAGGTCAAGAAGGACTTGAGAAAGGGGAGAACCATCATCACCCATCCCTTCACCTACATCATCCATATCTTCACATCCCAAAGTTGAGGCTATACCCATCCCTGAGGCGGTTCCCATCCAACAGCCTCAGCCTGTTATTAATCAACCACAACCACCACCCCCACTCTTACCAATGGCTTTCCTTGCCAACAATCCATCCCCTTTGTCTTTCAATGCTTACAATGTAATGCCCAAAAACCCTAAGCATTTCACTTCAAAATTCCATATTAATGACCCAAACAGGACTGCTGAAGAACACATAAGGATTTTCCAAACCTGTCTTAAGGACAGAGGGATAGTTCATGAGGATGTCGCCTATAGGTTGTTTCCTTATTCAATAGGCGAAGATGCCTTTTACTGGTACAATCATCTCCCTGTTGGTTCAATTCTTAATTAGAATGACCTTGAAAAGGCCTTTTTACAGAAGTTCAGAATACCCATCAGTGCCAATGAGTTATATCTGCAATTCATCAAAGTCAAGAGAGAGGTTAATGAACCAATATCCAGTTTCAATAATAGGTTCCACCGTGCATTCACTAGACTTCAAGATCCATATGTTTTAGATGATGATACTACCCTGGGAGTCTATTATGAAGCCCTGGATAGCCTGACAGCAACCTTCCTAAAATGGAGACCCAATCCTCCAGGTACCCTAACTGATGCTTATACGGAGGCTGTTAAGCTTAGTACAGATTTGAGACAACATTTAACTGGACCATTGCCTTCCTTAGGACCAGTTGCACATCCCAACCAGGTTTAGGCAGTAAATTAGGCTCTCACCAATCATACCCCAATCATGAATCCAGTTCCTCAATTACCTATGGTACCACACCCTGGTCATCCCGTGAGTCAAGTCTACCCTATGACGAACTTCCCTCAACAGCAGGTTAATCAGCCCATGTACCAGTCACAGTCGAATAGCTTCCCTGCTTATCTGCAGAATTTTGAGGTGCTACATCAGTCTTTGGGATCCGCTACAATGCCTGTCCCTCCTCAGAATAACCCAAATCGGCCTCTCTATCAAGATCCAAATAGGGAGAGGATTGATGAAATGGCTGAACAGATAAAGAAATTAAATCTGGAGGTGACCTACCTAAGGAATAAAAATAGTCAATTGCAAGCTACTCAGAAAGGTATGCAATCTAATCAGAACAGAGAATTTTTACAAGGGCAAAATTTTGACAGGGGACAATGTAATGACAGAGGATTCTATAATGACAGGGGATATAATCAGGATAAGGGTTACAATAACGATAGAGGCTATAATAATGATAGGAGACAGAACTTTGATAGGGGTCAAGGTAGTGGATCTGGATTTGATAAGAGGCAATCACAAGGGCAGAGTAGAACCTAGAATACAAGACCTGACAATGGAGGAGTCCCTACCCCATTAGATCAGCCAGCTAATCAAGTTGTTAATCAATCTGTAAATCAGCCAGCCGGTCAAGACAAGCCTCCTAGTGGTGTCTATTTGGCTGAAGCGGCTCTATCAGGGTGGTGCAGGCTTCATAAGACAAGTCAACATTCAGAATTAGAATGTCCAGAATTCCAAACTGCAGCCTCCATTTTCCAGTATGAGGTAGAAAATAATGCAAATGGACAGGAGATCGTGCCCTCAAGCCCTTATGATTCTCCTGTGCTAGTATTAAATCATGCTCCCTTCCCAGTAAGTGAGGAAAATGTACCAGAGAAAGAGTCTGACTCTCAGAAAGAGAAAATAGATCAAATCTGTAATGGGGATGAAGTTGCCCAGCTATTTAATGAAGAAATGAATGATAATGGCCCCCTTGATCAGGAGGAATCTTATGTTGAAGAAGTGCAAATGTTTCAGAGGCAAGGCTTGAGGGATATGCCTCATAGACGTCCATAGCCTGGAGGACCTTTCACCACTTCCATTCCTCCCAACAACTTCAGTACCCCTCCAGATCCTAATACTAGCAATAATCCATCTTACCCACATATCTCCAAGCAGTATCTCTCAAAGGAGAGACAAGTCCAAACTGACTCACAGAAAGAAAAGGATGTTCAAGCAAACAAGGACAAGGTGGAAGAGCCTTCTAAGGACGCCTCTACTGATATGAGTGAGGAGAAAATGGCCTCATATGTTGCTGAGGAATTCAAGAAGTTAAAAGTAAACCTTTCAGCATTTGAGTTATTAAGGTTCCCTGTGATTAGGAAGGCTTTCTTAGGTACCTATGATGCAAATTCAAAGTCATTGGATAAGCTTTCTGGTGAGCATGTCAGTCAGACTTCTAGTTCTCAGTCTGTGAGCACATAAAATTAGACCCAAAATAGGACTAACATGCCCCTTGGAGATAAAGGAAAAGAAAAGGATAGGACTCAAGTGGACCAGGTAGATACTCAGCCTACTTTGTTTCAAGGGAAGATAGAAACTCCACCATTCCTGATCTCTGTTCGCATCTTTGGTAAGAATCTGCACAATTGTTTATTAGATTCTGGTGCTTCCACCAATGTGATGCCATTTGGAGTTTGTAGAGCTCTAGGAATTACACCTGTCGACTCTCAGAAGAAGGTGACCCTGTTGGACAGAACTGAAGTAAATGTGGTGGGAGAACTAAACATGATTCACATGCAGATAGCTTCAAATCCCAGAATTTAGTAGGTTATCAATATTCAGGTAGCTGATATTCCTGATGCATATGGTTTGATTTTAGGAAGAGATTTTACGAGGGCTTTGAATGGTTGTGTCCACTGATCATTCTCACATGTGGCTTCCCTGGAAAGGAGTGCCTAATCAAATCAGAATTGAGAGGGAGCCCAGAATGAAGTACATGATTACAGAATATCAAAAGACTCCAACAGAAGTACTAATATCAGAAGTTGGAATGGGAAATTATGTGTTATCAACTCAGTATGAATAGTCAGGCACAGAAGAGATCTTGATGTTGCATACGATGCCTATTGAGGCAGAAAAAGAACTCAGCCCTGTTACTGTTTTGACAGAATCAGTTCAAGAAGAAGAAGAACCTGAAGACAGTCAGATCAGCCTATTAAGCAGTTTTCAGGAATTCATCAAGAAGTGTACGGAGAATCAAACTCACCTGGGAAGAAGGACAAGCTTTAAGGAATTACTCTTACCAAATTGGTGTAGAGTTCATAATGCTTCCCATTCAGAGCTGGAGTGTTGTTTGTGTCAGATAGCAGTAGAACAAGTACAGAAATTCCTAAGTCCAGCTCAAGTTGTGGAGGCAAAGATGGATGACCCGCAAGAACAATATCAAGAGGATAAACCACGTCGAGTGACTGAAGAATCTTCCAACACTGATAAGCCGGGGGATGTGACAAAGAAGACCACTACTGCTGAGTGTTGGACACTTAGATTTGATGGATCCAAGTCTAAGCATAGAGCTGGGGTAGGGTTTGAACTGATCAGTCCAAAAGGTAAGAATTTCTTTGCAGCCCATAGACTCCAATTTCACTGTACAAATAATGTAGTCGAGTATGAAGCATTAATTCATGGACTTCTTATGGCGCTTAAGAAAAAGGTCAAGGTTCTACAAGTTTTTGGTGATTTAGAATTAGTAGTCAAACAAGTAAGGAGGCAATATGCATGCCATGATAGGAGAATGACTAATTATAGGCATAGAGTGTGGGACCTCATTGAAGGGTTTGATGCCTTCAACATTCAATTGATACCAAGACAGAAGAATCAAACAGCTGATTCTTTGGCCCAGGCAGCAAGCACTTTGCAGCCTCTATCCATGTCAGGATTAAAGAAATTCACTGTTGAATTGACCCCTGTGCCATCAGTACCAGAAAATGTTACTAACTTCTAGGTATTTGAAGATGACAAGCATATTTTGGATTTTATCACAAATACAGATGTTTTTGCTTCTCAGATCATTGATGAAACAGAACCTCAGGAAGCAGAACTGGATTTAGAAGGTATACTGAATCTGAAGTCTAATACTATTCCCAGGGGAATGGTGCAGTTGGAATGAATTTTTGATATGGACAAGATTAGGGGTCAGGAACAAGAGTCCAAGAAGGAGTCCATCAGTGGGCAGTGTGATACTTATAATATGGGAACTGAGGATAACTTCAAAAACATCTTCATTGGCAAAGTATGCACTCTTGAAGAGAGACGAGGAATAATTGAAGCATTGCACAGCTTCCCAGATATTGTAGCTTGGAGTTATGAAGACTTGAGAACTTATGATACATCAATCATAACCCATACTATACCCCTGAAGCCAGATGCCAAGCCTTTTAGACAGAGACAGAGACCTATCAACGCGTTACTGGAACCACTAATACAAAAGGAAGTTCAGAAACTGCTTTCCGCCAGAATCATATTCCCTATCAGGCATTCAACATGGGTGGCTAACCTGGTTCCAGTAAGAAAAAAGAATGGAGAAATTAGGCTCTGTGTTGATTTCAGGAATCTAAATAGATCATCAGAAAAAGATAACTATCCAATTCCTTCGTTAGATGAAGTGCTTCAAGTGGTCAATGGATCTCAGATGATGTCCTTTCTAGATGGTTATTTAGGGTACAATCAAGTAATGGTTCAGTATGAGGACAGACACAAGACTGCTTTCACAACTAAGTGGGGTACCTTTGCCTACAAGAGGATGCCATTTGGACTCATCAACGTAGGGGCCACGTTTCAAAGAGCTATGGATATTTCCTTTAAGGATATCATAGGAAAATGCATCATCATTTATATGGATGACCTGACTGTGTTTTCAAAAAACAGAGAGGATCACATCTCAGATCTGCGCAAAGTGTTCCAAAAGTGCAGAGAATTTGACATATCCTTGAATCCTAAAAAGTGAATCTTTGGAGTAATAGAAGGAAAGCTACTGGGACATGTAATATCAGAAAAGGGAATTGCTATTGACCCGGAAACGGAAAGGGTGGAGGCCATCTTAAAGATTCAACCACCTGCTAGCAAAAAGGAAATGAAATCCTTCTTTGGTAAGATCAACTTCGTCAAAAAATTTATTACTGGATTTGCTGAAATTGTTAAACCACTGAATGCAATGCTGAAACAAGATGCCAAGATCGAATGGACTACAGAAGCAAAGGAAGCCTTTACAGAGATCAAAAGAGCCATTGCTGATGCTCCTGTATTGGTAAGTCTGAACTACACCAAACCCTTTTATATCTATTTGTTTGCTTTAGATCACTCATGTGCTAGAATGCTGACTCAAAAGTCTGATGAGGGAAATGAGAATCCTATTGATTTTATGAGTGCACCGCTAAAAGATGCTGAGTTGAAATATCCAAGTGTGGAAAAATAGGCGTATGCTTTGGTCAGAGCAGTAAAGAAATTCAGGCATTACATCCTTAGAAATAAAGTGTATGCAATTGTTCCAGATTCTGTAGTTAAGTTATTTCTGATGCAAAATGAATTAGGTGAGCGCAGAGCTAAGTGGGTAACCATGCTTCAAGAGTATGATATTGAGATCCAGCCCATGAAACTGGTAAGAGGGCAGGGACTCACCTAGACTATGGGTGAAATAGACCCAAAATTGACTGTTCAAAATTACAACATTGAGGAGGTTTCTCCTGATGGTTGGTATGATGACCTAGTGTATTATCTGCTGAATCAATGGCCCCTAGTTCATCTTAATGTAGTTCAGAGGCACGCTCTAAGGTTAAAGAGCGATGGTTTCATGTTGAAAGGAGTTGTTCTATATAAGAAGAATCATGAAGGCATTTATTTGAGGTGCCTTGGGAAATAGGAAGCTGAGAGAGTGATGAATGAATTTCATGAGAAATATGGTACTAGCCATGGTTCTGCAATTGCCACAGAAAATCAAATTTTGAGGGCAGAGTATTACTAGCCTACACTATTCAAGGATGTTCACCAACATGTTAGGACCTGTCATACTTGCCAAACTACAGCAATGAAAGAAAGGTGTGCAGCACTTCCGCTCCAACCAGTTACTGAGGTAAGACCTTTTGCTCAGTGGGGTATGGATTTCATAGGCCCCATCAATCCACCATCCTCTGCAGGACACAGGTACATTCTCACTATTACTGATTACTTTACAAGGTGGACTGAAGCTTTTGCTTGTAGGCAATGTACATCCTAGGTAGTGATTGATTTCTTAGAGTCTGCTATTCTTAATCATTTTGGATGCCCTATTGCTGTTGTTAGTGATAATGGTCCTGCCTTTGCATCTTTGAAGTTCTCAAATTGGGCCTTTGATCATGGAATTATTGTGAAGTTTGCATCTAATTATTACCCTCAGGGTAATGGCTTAGCAGAATCCTCTAATAAGAACCTATTGACTGTCATCCATAAATTGTTAGAGAGGAACCCTAAAGACTTGCACACCCAGCTTCAGTTTTCCCTTTGGGCAGATCGTACTAGACTTAAGTCTTCCATTGGAACATCTCCTTATCATTTGGTGTACGGTCTGGAGCCAGTATTCCCCATCCAACTCAAGATCCCAACTTTGCAATTTATAAACTAGCTTTATGATAAAGGGGACAGAAGGGAGGCTAGGTTAACAGAATTATTGCACCTTGAGGAGAAATGAGATAATGCCCTTGAGAATTTTTCCAAACATCAGGGGGTAGTTAAGAGATGGTTTGACAAGAGAGCCAATGTCAAAGCCTTCAGGATTTCTGACCTTGTCCTATACTGGGATAAACCTCATGATCAGAAAGGGAAGCATGGGAAATTTGATAAATTGTGGCTGGGTCCATATCAGATTGCTGAGATACTTGGAGATAATGCCTTCCGTCTGAAGACTCTCACGGGAGAGGATATCCCACTGCCTATCAACGGGCAGTATTTGAAACATTATTTCTAGTCCTGAGCTTCCTACAGCTCTATGCTTTGTATATAGTTAGTTTAGGTTGCTTTCCGTTGTTTTGTTTGGTTAGGGTAGGTTTCCTTTCTGGTTTGCTTGTTTTTCTTTGGTTAGATTGGCTTTGCTTTGGTTTGTTTGTTTTGGTTTGTGTTGCTCTTGCTCTTGGTTCTTTCTTTTTTGGGGATCTTTGGGTGCATCTGTATGACAATGGTGACAAAGTAGGTTTGATGTTCTTGGTATTTCCCTTACAAACTCTAATCATCCTTTCAGGACACTATGGTACGAACTCTTTATCTTATGTCACTTTTCCTTATGCTGAGGTGAAGAGTTTTCTAGTCAATTTGAATGGGAATATATTGGGGTCTCATACTTTGTATTATTAATATACCTAAAGTTACTAAAGTTCCTTATGAGGTTTGAACGGGTGAAAAATCCTTTTTCTGCTCTAGTGCCACTGTGATTCTTAGCCCTGAGTGTGGACTTCACTATCCACAAGTTGAATGAAATGAGTGAAAAGGGAAAGATATAAAAAAAAGGGGGGACTATATTGAAAATCAAAAAGTTTGAATTCAACTGATCAGGAGAATCTGAATATCTCTACCGGGGCTATAGACGCCTGGCTGGCAGTAGAGCTATTTTCAGGAGGATCATAGCGATAACCTTGTTGGGGCTATGGATGACTAACTAGCAATGAGGCTCTATCCAGGTTACTTTTAGAGTATGAATCTTTACGTAGCTTGTTGATACCAAGTCTGGTTCTTGTTGCAACTAAGTGACGGTAATGAATGCATGTGCACACACTTTGACCCTGGTATTGGAAACTTTGAGTGACTAGGGGGCTTCTTTGTTTAACCATGGGATGGTGGCTAGAGGTTTGAGTTGAAACCAGGATTTCTAGGTTCTTGATTCCAGTTTGTCATCAAAATGCTTAGGAGCATTTCCCCAGCAGAGTCGCCATTTGTTGTGCAGTTTTTGCACACACGCCCCACTTGGAGTAGGGACCCTCTTTTCTAGTGTTTTTGACCTTTGGTTTTATTGGAATTATCATTTTAAGGTCTTGATGTGTTGGTCTTGCTAGCCTTGACCTTGCCCTGAGGCTTGAATTGATTGAAATTGGGTTTTAAGCAAACTCTGGGTTTTCACCTGATTCTGGGATTTTCCAGCTCCGGCAGATTTTCTCGGGCCCTCATTCTTTGTCCGTTCCTGGCTGAATTCTCCGATTCTGGGTTTCTGCCTAGATCTGGGATTTTCCGATCTTGGTGGATTTTCCCAGACTTTGCCAAAATCCCAGTTTTCGTCATTTCCCTGGTTTCTGCATTTCCGCAAAATCTGTGTTTCTGCGTATCATGAGATTTTCTAAAATTTTGTTTTGAGCTCGGGTTTCCAGACTTGTCAGAAGTGTCTTGTCGCTCATTAATGACCGAGGTACCTTTGCTTAGACGGGTATATGGGCAGATTTAGGGAATTTTGAACATCATTCTGACTTCGTTGCTTACTTGCTGATTGCTCTAGTGATTAAGATTTTTTTTGAGCTTTGAAGATTGGTCCTAAATCGTTTGAGTGTGGATTGTTGGGCGTCAGTATCTGGATTTGCGTTGCCTGGGCGTGTTCATTTGCTCTATGGTTTCTTCCTCAAGCATGAATTTCATTCGCATTAATCCATGGTAGGTTGTCGTTGGCCCCTTTCATTTGTTTGCATGATGATTGTGTGTTTCTACACTGAGTAATGGTAATTTTGGGTCGGCCCTTGCTTGGTTTTGATCCCGTATTTATAGAATTTGAGGTTTGGCCCATTTCTTGGTGAAACCACATTACCCATGCCCTGTGAGTTTGTATTTGCTTATTAAGATAATGGGTGCATCCGTTTGAGGGGTTCTGGGTTAAGATTATTTACCCTCTTAGTGCGAGGTCTGTCATATGGTGCAAGGTTAGGGTTTTCTTTGTTGTTTGGCCCATAACGGAAAATTCGTTGTGATTGAGTGATCTTGTCCCTGGTATTATGCTAACCTCCGCCCTGTGAAGATTCAGAGTGCCTTGGACTGCTCTTCATCATCGATATTTTAAATCTCGAGCCTGCTCTCGTCTTAATGGCAAAGGTCTAGTTATTTAAATTAGGGCATCATTGTTTTAGCAGAGGGACTTGTCCTTTGAGAGCTTTTGAGAATTTGAAATCCTTGCATTTTGAGTTTTGTTGATTACTGACGGTTTTGAGACCATTAGAACTCAGGTGGGGGAGATCCCGTGACGATTTAGCTTTTGTTTCACGTTTCGTCATTTATTGGGTTTCTGAGGTCTTCACGGAATTCTGCCGCTTTCAGATTTTTCTGGTTTGGGCTTATTCCACGGGCTGGGGTAATTACCGGAACATTTCAAGCTGTCCACGAAAATTCGTTCCATCTGAATTTTTCCGGATTTCCTGTCTGGCTTTGTCCTTTTTGATGTTTCGATGATAGGACTAGTGGGACGATTGTTAAATGCTGATGTCTTGTTGCCAATGAGTGAATTTCATGATTATCTTTTGATCTTTCATCTGTACTAACGATCCATTTCACTAATGATGCTTTGGCAGCAGGAATCTGTCTAGGTCAGATTTCTCCAAAATTTTGCCCCGACGGTATTTTCCTGGTTTGCATGATTTTCCTGGACTGTCTTTTTCCTCCGGATCTTCAAGGATTGGATCATTTTTTATGATTTTATGCTAATATTTTGGTAGAATATGCCTAATAATTGAATACTAATGGTGTCTTTTGTGAGTGCAGGCTGAATCAAGTAAGGCTGCTACCAGAAAATCTAAGGGCGGTGTAGAAGGGTCATCCATTTATGAGGTGGACTGACTGAGACTAGATATGAAGAGCCAGCTTCCTGAGAGCAGGATGTCCTCCGTATGGTCTGAAGTATCTGATACCAATGTGGGAGCCTGGAGGTATGAAGAATTTAAGCAAAGGACAGCAGAGAAGAACCTGTCAGCCCTGAGGCAAGGAATGATGAAATCCAGACTAGTGCATGTAGCAGGCTTCCCTCCGGCAATTCAATGCTATGAGTTGATTCTTGAGTGTGCCAGGCAGTATGATTTTGATACACAAAGGGTGGTTAGTACTGAGGGAAGAGTTCTGGCGAACTTCAGTCCTGTTTCTATTGCACAAGCCTTCGACATGCCGGATCTACCTTCTGTATGTACTCTAAACATTGACACAGCCAAAACATACTATGAGAATGAGCCAGCCAAGGCTCAACAGATGATTAAATCTTGGTTGGAGAAGCCGAAGTCGCACCACTCCAAACTGCCCAAACAATTGCATAGGATTAAATTCAAATCACATATCTATGATGCAATAACATTTCTGAGCAGGGTGGCAGGGTTGAAGACTGCTGGGGTATTGGAAAACTGGATGGTGCACGTGATTAGCAAGATTGAATAGGGCACCAATTATCACTGGGCCGGGCTTATTAGCTCTGAAATTGATAGGCAACTGAGGAATGTCCTGGAGACTAAAAAATTTACCATGTCCTCATATGTGGTGTATGTACTAGCCCGATTCTACCCATATAGGGGTTTGAATCCATAGGGGATATTGGGTCAGGACATAATCTATGAAGTTTATCTAGAGTTGCATCTTGGACACAAAGACTACCGAAGGGCTAATGATGCATTCACAATGCATATCACCCGAATGCTACAGAATGTTGAGCACATGAGATTGTCTGATGGAGCCAAAGGGCTAATAAAGAATTACGGAGCCTGGTTCATCCAATTCCCCACCTTCACCTACCTCAGAATTGATGGATGCACGATTGCTCCTTACAGGTTACCTCGGTATCCTACTGACCACATTATTTTGTTAGTGATTGTTAGGCAGATTTGTGAATTTGATGCTGTGGTAAAGAGAGAAAAGCATAAGATAGGCTTTGGTGGAGACTTTCCTCTTGGAATCGGTGTGGCAGAAATGTGCCCTTCTATCCAATCTGCCCACACTGCAGGAGAAGAACTGGCAGCATATGGTTTCTCCTTCCATTCTAAAAGGATGAACTTTGACATAACTGGAGAAGCACAAAAGAAAACTACTAGGGAGTACAGGCATAAGGATGACCTAGAGGATTATTGGGTCAATATTAAAGATGACCTTGAGGCCAGAAAGAAGAGATACTCTAGGCTCCCTGTGGAGGCAGTCAGACAATAGAATGTCAAGTTGATCCCGAATCAACTAGAAGATGATGGAAACTTAGTGCAGGACCATGCCTATGAAGCTGTGAAAGACAGGCCGGTTGGGGATATCAATTGGAATGAGGAAGAGGTTACAGAATTAGAAGATCTAATGGCCCCGGTGATGAAATTCACTCTCTCTTGGTTAAAACACAAAGTTTGGGAGCTGGAGAATGAGAAGGTAACCTGCACCTTCAATTTCATAGGCAATCTCAACCCCATGTCTACTTCAGAGGAATCCAGGGAAGATGACCCCAAAGGGAAAACTACCAAGAGCTCCCCTTTCAAGATTAAGATTAGAGGCCCCAAAGAGGGTGAACCCGAGGCCAAGAGGAAGCCAAAAGGAAAGAGAAGGTGGAAGACCTTGACGATTAGCAAGTCCTCTGATGAGGAAGACTTGGGAAAAGTAGAAGAGGAAGATGTTCCCACACCACCAAATAAAACAAGAACGACCCGAACCTCGAAGAAGAAGAGTCAA